>PVIJ01005943.1:0-97705 GCA_004024925.1 Scalopus aquaticus | reverse complement strand
GGAAGGAGCCCGAGGGAGGGAAGGGAAAGGGCACAAAATGGAATAGAAAAGAACACAAGGGACCATGGAGATGGATCACGGGTGAATTGGTGGTGGGCTACCCAAGGGGAATGCAAAATGTAAAAGACATAAATAACAATAAAAATATATATTTAAAAAAAAATAGTGTATTAGTTGTCTTCTACTATGTTTGAAATTTTGGTTGGCAAAATCCCCTCTTAGTATTCCTCAAGACATGTCTTTAAAAAATTTCAGATTAACTTTAGTTATTTTCCAATTTTGAAAAATAACTTTTTAACTTTGACTGAATGTGCATCAATTTAATTTGGGAAGATCTTGTGGATACTGAAAATATTATTCTATCTAGAAATGTGATATCTCTATTCAAGATCTATTTTTGATTCCCTTGAGAACATTTTTTAATACATGGATTCTATACACTTCAGAAGGAATTTCAAAAATACAGATATTTTATATTTTGGGTTGCTGTTTTGAATGTCATTTTTATAAACATTTGATTTCTGAACCTAAGGAAGTTTCTCATCTCATAAATTTATTTTGAAAATACAGTCCTACTCACTAGCCTTCATTTTTCCAGTTGACCTCATTTTTAGGGTAGACAACCATGTCCTACGCAAATTACAAAATGGCTTCCCCCTTCTAATATTTACAGTGCTTATTTCATTATATTAAACACTGTTCACAAATACGAATGTCAGTGAAAAACTTTAGCTCCTTCTCAATTTAGTAGGCCTGTCTCTACAATGACACTATTATGCATGATGCTGCTTTTGGTTTGATACAGTATCCTATATTCTTATTTTTAAAGTTTTTAAAAATTTACTAGGAATAGATGTTGAATTTTATTACATGTCATTTTATCACCTTGTCAGTATGATATTTCCTCCTATTATCTGTTGAGGGGATAATTATTTGGATATGTTTTCTAATAGTGAATATTCTTACATTTCAAGATAATCTATTTTATTATATTTTTATTTTACTTTTTGATTTGATCTATAGATATCAATCTTAACTGCTCATAGAATAACATGCAGCAACATTTATAAAGGACCATAGGAATTAATAGGAAATAATACAAGTAATAGTTTCATTTTCTCAAAATGCCATATATATTTCTAAATGGCTGGAATAAGTGCTACAAAATTTTCTTAGGTAATGATTTCCAAGAAAATCAAATGTAAGCATATGTTCAGAAATACACAATAAACAATAGCTTACCCCCCAATAAAGAAGTTTCATGAATTGGACTCAGCAAAAGGACACTCCTTTGCCACCATTTAGGGAAAAGAACATTTTTAGATGATTACCTCAGAAATCCCTACACAACAGCCCATTATGAATCCCCGACATGTGGATACTGACCAAGGGGGGAAGGAATTTTAACCTTAACAAAATAAATAAAAAGGGGCTAAACCAGTCAGCATCATGCTCTCGATGACACTTAACAGCATGGTAAATAGCAGCAGGCATCCACTCACATTGTCTCTTGAGACACTGATAGTCAGCCAAGAGGTCTATTTTTAGTAAAATACTGTTTTTAATCTAGTAACCCTACACTCCAAAACAATTTATCAATTGTTGCCAGAACCACAAAGTCAAAGCAAAGACAACTGTGGCCAAAAAAAATGTGACTTCTCAAACAAAATACTTCACGTTCACTAGGCCTGCCCATGACAAGTACATGTATGTCTTTGAACAGGAGTAGCATTTTGAAGTATTATATCCGGCTCTAGAAATAGTATTTAATAGGATGTGGAAATTTTACAGTTGACCTTTAATGTCGAACTGCATTGAGAAGGAAGAAGTTCAAAAAAGGGTAAAGTGTTACATTCCATTAGAAGTTAGAAATTTCAGACGAGAATAAGCCAGGCAAACTCAGGACAGGATTTCAAATTTATGTACCTGGATAGACCAGTGAAAATCAGTTTTGACAAGTATGCACTACACATTTCTGGAACATTCTTCCCTGTTTTCTTTGTTTCTTCTTTTTTTTTTAGCCATCTAATTCTAACTTGTTCTCCAAACTCAGCATTGGATAAAGCCACTCTGGACAGGCAGCAGCTATGAGAGCTGAAAACACACAATCCCTGTAACCAATCATGTACCAAGCTGGCTCCCGCCAGATCCCAAGCAGATCATATACATCTCTTCTCCACTCTGCAATCAAGTAGACAGCTGCCCATGATTCAGCAATTTCACTCCAACATGTATGTTCAGATGTGCTCTCATATGTGCAACAGAGGTGTGCACTAGAAAATTTATAGCAACATTTTAATAACAGAGAGCTCTAAACTACAAACTATACAAACTTCCAAAACAGTAAATGGGTAAATGAATGTGGAAACATTCACACAATGGAATATTAGGCCGCAACGACAATTATAAGTGTATGCAACAATATGGATGTCTTACAAACATTATATTAATGCAGGAATGCAGACATAAAGGTGATGTTTTCATTAATATAAAGTACCTTGTACATCTCAAGATCAAATTCTAATTTGCTGTACATTGTATCTTTATTACAATGCTAGATCTTTACTGTTAAAGTCAAGAAAGAGGAAGGGGCAGTACTATCTGAGAAGAAGCAGGACAGGAGAAGGAAGGATGAAGCCATGGGAGGGGGTCTGGAATGCTGGAAATGTCCTACTTCTTCATTTGTTGTCAGAGTGCTGCTTACATGGATATGTTTAGGTTCTGAAAATTCCATGAGCTATGCTCTCAGGCACTGTGTACTTTTCTAACTGTATATTTCAATAAAAAGTTTTTAAAAATAGAAAGAAAAAATTTCAGCCAGGCATCAATTTCTAAAAAGGGTTTCCCCATGTTCACCTGACTAAATAGGTGTGAAACTTTAAAAAGGGTAAATTATATAAAAATTGTCCAGTGCCAGAGACTGTACCCTTCCAAAAGAGTAATCATTCTAGTCTTATTCTCTGACTCCCTGATCTGCATTACCATCTCGCTTTGCATATTCATTCCCCACTGTACTGTAATCATGTTTCTTCTTCATTTCCGCTCCCTCTAGATGAGGAGCAGCTTGAAGCACTGGACACCTGATTTGTAGCCACATGTCCTGCCCAAAGTGGGTACTCGAAGAATACTTGATGGGATTGAATAAAAAGTCTGTAACAAAGCTCCATGACCCCTTGATCAGCAGAGTCCCAGGTGACTATGTGGTCATTCTTCAGTCCATCTAACACACCATGTGGCTAAGTTACAAAGGAAGCTAAAAGCAGCTGCCCAGACCTGAGAGTGTGCTATGGTTAAGGCAGGCTTACCCCGGTGTGGGAGAGGGAACTTTTTTTGTGTGTGGTGAAAAAAAATGTGGGCACATTTCCTCAAGATAGTGATTTTTATCCCCTTTGGATCAGGGAGTGATGTCTGTACTCCCAGGTTTACTGCAGCATTATTCATTACAACCAAGACAGGAAAACAAACTAAATGTCTGTCAACAAAGAATGGATAGAAAAAAATGTTTCACGTATGTGAATATATATTAAAGATTTTATTATATAATGGAATATTATTCTGCTTTAAAAAAGAAGTAGACCTCCCTGGTGGCTCAAGGGGCTAAGTCTCAGTGCTCTGAAGCTACCCGCAGCCACTGCAGCACAAGTTCGACCCCTGGCCAGGGAGCTTCCCAAATGGCACAGACCTCTCCTGCCTCACCCGCTGCTCCCCTCAGCAGTGTACTTCAGTCAATCAGCCTGTTCTTCTCCCTACTCTGTTTCTGGTGAATCCTCTCACCACCCCCACACCTCTGGCCTAGATCCCAGCTCTTGCATGCACACATAAATAAATCTTTTTTAAAAAAAAGAAGTAAATGCTACCATTTGCAAAAACATGGATGAACCTGGAGAACATTATGCTAAGTGAAATAAGTAAGACACAGAAAGGCAAATACTGCATGATCTCAATTACATGTAAGAAAACAAAAACTGAACTCCTAGAAAAAGATAGAATAGTGGTTCCCAGAGGTTGGAGGGTAGGAGAAAAGGGGAGCCCCCCAAAAGTGGGAGGAAGTATAGAATGGTGGTTGGCAGGGTTTGGGTAGACAGAATCTTGGGAAATTACTGCTTAATGAGTATAAAGTTCTGCAAGATGAAAAGAAATCTAGATATGGATGGTGGTGACAGCTGTACAACAATATAAATGTATGTAATGTTACTGAACTTATGGTAAAGATGGTATCTCTGACGTTACATGTATTTTTAAGCACACACACACACACACACAAAAGAGACACATGCTTCTTTCCATTGAGAACCCAGCCAGGGTTACAGTGACATGCCAGCACAAGCTGCCTTAAATCATCAGACCATGACAGCTGGGATCAAAAGTGGATCAGGCTCCTGGAAGGCAGTGTCAAAAGTGCTGAACTGAGACAGGAGAGAGGACTTAACCATTTTACGGCCAGTCTGAAACAAGAGTGGCTCGACAGCCAGAGTGAGGCATAAGGATCCATGGGAGACTTCCAGGTAGAAATGGTGCCCAGTTTGAAGCACAAATTTTGTGAAGTTAAGGTTTTCAGTACATGAAGGGGAGTGATCAGTCTTCTGAGACCATTCCAGAAAGAGCAAAGCAGAAAAGCAGACATCCAAAGCTCTGCAGACTCAGTACATAGCTTGTGGGTCCCTTTTACTCAGCTGCAGGAGTAGCACAGCACTAAGCTGGGTGACTGTCCCGTAACATGGTTTAGTGCCAGGGAACTCCCTAGTTGGCAGCAAAGCAGCAAACGACAAAGTCTCAGGTTCTTAGATCAGGAAGTTCACTACTGATAACTCTGCACTTCATTGACTGTCAATGAAGGAACTTCCAAACACTATATTCATGCAGGATGCTAATGATGCACTTGAATAGGACCTAATAAAAATGTCCACAGGTAGATAAACTGGGGAATACACAATAGCTTAGGTTTTCCCCCAAATTTTAAAGTCCTGAGCTTATAGTTGATTGAAAAGGTACAATTTTTGGTAACGCTGACTCAATGTTAAATGAAGAAAACTGAACCTCAGCAGGAGCCTTTCTCCTCCAATTCACTCCCAGCCCCAGTTCAGAAATTGATGATCCCTATTTGTCCATCTCTTATGGATCAACCTCCAAACAAACTGGCCATAGAAAGTACAAATCTTGCTGTGCAAAGTCGCAGAAAGAAAAAAAGGTAGAAAAGGAGGAAATTAGGAAAGGAAATACCTGATGAAAACAGATTTTCCACACAACCATTCACTCAACATTTGGAAAAACACAGTGCCAACTGCAGGAACTCTTTCAAGTATTATGGGTTCAAAGTGTTTCACAGACCTTGAGAGACTGTCCTTATAAAGTTTATAGATCAAAAGCAGTGATTCTCAGCCACTGATGAGCTTGTCCACCAAGGGACATGACGGGTTTAGGGACATTCTCGGTGGTCACCCACTGAGGGGGTTACTGGCATCCAATGGATAAAGGTGAAAGATGTTGCTATCCATCCGACAATGCAGAGAGCAATTCAATACTTTTCCTACAAGGGATCCTCTGGCTAAAATATCAAGAGTATTGAGCTGAGAAGTGCTGACCTAGAGGAGAGAAGAGTCACCAATTTTAAGGAGTTTAACACCCATATGCACAGATTTCTATCTAAGAAACAAAAGGAACAGTTAAAATTGTCTATGGGGGAGTGGATAGGATGGTTTCTAGAAATGGTTTTTGGAGCAGCTGGCCTATGATATAGAGATGAATTGAAGACTATAGGGAGGTGGGCGGGGAGGACAGAAGGGAACAAAAGACAAAGAAACAAAAGGACTCATCCATGCTAGAGAGAAGCATCAGCCTACGGACACCAGGAATTGCAAGTCTGAGGGGTAAACAGGGGCCAGATGATGCTGAACTCTAGAAGTTAAACTAAAGTCAGGATCAGCACTATCAGCCAAATGTTTTTGCAATGAATAAAATCTTCTCTATCTGTATTGTCCAAGTACATGGCAGCCACAAGTCACAAGTCAGCACTGAGCAAATGAAATGTGGCTAGAGGGACTAATGAAATAATTTTCCATTTTGATTAAACTTTAATTAACTTAAATTGTCACATGCAGCTGGTTTTGGATAGAGTTGACCTGGATAGCTATGAAAAAATTAGCGCGAAGGCGTGGTCAGATTTGGATTTTAAACATCCTAAAGTAGGGTTTGAAGTTTAAAGTATTATGGATCATCTGATTACAGTGCAGGCTCTAGTTCAGTATGTTTGCGTCTAAAGTTCTGTAAGATCCCATGTGAAATCAGTGCTACTGGTCCAGGGACCAATGAGTGAGAACTTTCAAAGCAGTGACCACTAGCTGCAAGCGGCTACTAAGCACCTGAATGTGGCTAAGGTGACAGAGAAAATTAATATTAACTAAATCATTTTAAATTAAGTGACATCAAAATATAAAAAAAAAAAAACCACAATATACCAGCGGCTATGGTACCCTGTAGTGTCAGACTATGCAGACTGAAAGCATCTACCCAAAGTATGTAAAGCCTTCAAAACCAGTGATCACCGCCAAGATGCCCTTCCCCAGGCAACCAGGTGCCATCTTGTGATGGAAAAGAGAAAAGGTGAGACTCTTGCCAAGGATGACAAGTAAAGAACCAGAAGACTTTTTTTCTTTTCAAATGAAGCAACAATGGTTTACAACACTGTATATGATTTAGGGGAATAGGTTCACACCTCCTCAGATATACATGACTATACCACTTGTACCCCCAAAGCACCCATAGTTCTTTTTACCCTAGACCACTGGGCTCCTTCCCTGCTTTCCACTTTGTTTCCACACTCCCCCTGACCCACTAGTCGCCTCAACTCAAGGAAGCAGAAGCATAAAGACCAATGACTTACCTGAAGATAAACCTGGAAAAGACTTAGATATTTAACTAGAAAAAAATCAAATGTTTCTGTGGTTAGAGATATCAACCTCTTGAAAATAAGATAAAATAGAAAGGAAAAATTGTTTGAACACCTGATGGTGTCAGCTTAGCTGTTATATTCATAAGGTCATTCATTCTAGCCCCACTGACAGAAGTGAGAATTTGGTGAGAACGCTTTCACTTTTTCTACATAGCAACTTTCAAGGAATATTCTCAGGTCCCCGTGATGAATTTCTTCAGACAAGCTGAGCTAAGAGAGTCTATTGTGCTTGTCACTTTGCCGGTAAATCAAAAGAATAAAATAGCAAAAAGCAGACTCTACAATACCAAAGGCAAAAAAAAAAAAAAATAGATCAGGCTAGAAGTTCACCTCCAAAGCACAAAAGAGATTAGAAGTATGCTGAGACGTGATGTCAGGAAATTAAAAGAATATCTCAATTTTTAGAATTCTAAGGTAGTACAAACCCCAATGACAGATCTAATTTGAAAACCACGCAGAATTTTTCTCTCTTCACATGTGAATCATATTCTCAATCAATATTGAGAACATATAAATAGAATATAGTCCCTAACTTTACAACTGGGCATTCAAAGTTATGAATGGAGGGAGCATATGTGGGTTCTAGGCCTTGTTAAGAATGTCCTACTTCTTGACTTGGATGATGATCGTAAAGTATTTTTCAGTTTGTGAAAATTATTTTGAATTATATGTTTATTATCTATGAGCTAATCTACATGTATATAATACTATGATACATTTTTTAAAAACTTTGAAATGCAATATATAATGTTTACTGTGAACTCCATCAACTTAAACATTTATGGTTGATGAATTGTGTCTGAGGTGCCTTTTAGACAGTTAAAGAGATTAAAAAATATAGTCTCAACTGTCTCAAACCAGCAGCAGTACTATAAAAACAGCATAACCTCAGGAATATTAGTCACAAACAAAATACTTTCATTTTCTGGTCTTCTCTACTTCCAATAAGAATAGCATTTGTTGAAGATGCACTAAGGATCTTTGACTCTCTATCCCTACAACTTACCCTAAAAGGCAAATACCCTTGCTAAGGGATAGAAAGGGAATTTTTGGTTCAGAGGAGTCAAGTGACTTGCCCAAAGCCACAGAGCTGGAGAGCCAGAATTCACGCACACACATGCATCTACTGACTCAGACCCTATGTGGCTACTCCCATTTTACCATAATGACTTCTAAAACAAGGATCCAACAAATAAGCAAATTAAGTTACAGGTTTATTTTATATTGCTTTTGTTTGTTTAACTTTGGGTTTCCGTTTTTAACCAAAATAACTCAAAATGAGAACAATTTAAAATTATAAGCAATGGTTCACTTTTAAAAATTCCATTAACCTCATACATGCCGCATCTCACTATAATTCACCTACTGACTGTATTCCTCTTGTGCTCTTGAGAGCTTAATTATTTCTCTCCAAGGAAGTACTTTAGAGGTGATGTTAATTCTTGCACCTGAATTTAAGGTGTGTTATTCCGAAGAATGGGAGCTCATTGAGTCAGGCCATTTCCACAATACGCCTCCTTGAAGAAGTGGTTTAATCTACACGGATGTGTTTGAATTGAGTCACTGTTAAGAATGTATGATCTTTCTGAATTCTACAACTATTTGGCTGGATGTTTATGTACCCAGAACATAATCCTTTCCCATGGAATTTAACCAAGATTTTATGCCCTGGGAAATGAAGAGACCTGGAATTAATTCAACAAAAGCAAATGTGCACAGTAAAACAAGTTTAATTCTCAACTGCTGAATTTAAAAAGATGATACCCATTATAATCAATAGTAAGCAGTCATTCTTCCGTTTTCTTAAGAAAAGACTAAAAAGTCAGTGCTGGGACTCTCCCAAGCCTTCAGGCTAGATAGTTCAATTTGGGTCCCTCCAAAATGGCTGGCTTCCAGGGTATTTGCAAACGTGATGGTTAAGAATGAGTCTTTAAGTCTTGCTCAGGACAGAGAGGTCTTACAGACTGTTTTAAATAGAGCTGTGAGACAATGTGAATGTTCAAACAAGGCCTGGATTTTTACAATTTATTTGAAGAACAAATTCCCTAAAAAGGCACAATGCCTTAACTGAACTATGGTTCCTATAACAGAAACACAACCAAAACTTAAATGGGACATAAACAAGAAAGCATAATCATGTTGGGGCAGAAGGAGAACCTCATGAAAAAGAGCTACAGTAAGGTTGGAACACTTACTCATCCATGAAAGCTTGAACATCAAAAGTGGACAAAGCTGTTTGATTTTAAAGCATCAGTAAAGATGCCCATCACTCTTAAGTAAAATGGTGATTTAAATAAACCAACAAATATTCCTAGTGAATTACATCAAGGACTGGTCACACATACTTGGATATATGAACAGTATTTTTAAAAACAAGTAATAACCCATATGAGAAGACAGTGTTGGATTGGAAAGGACTGGATTTCATTCACAGAAAATGCTAAATTAACCAAAGTCAATTTATTTACTATACCTGATTATAATAGTGAAGATATATGCTGAATAAAATTATTGTAAATAACATGAAGTGGGGCAGTATAAAAAAGTCTAACATACACATAATTAGAATCCCAGAAGAAGAGAAGAGAGCGGGACAGAAGATATTTAAAGAATACTAGTAAAAAATTTGCCAAATATGGCAAAAGATAGGCATTTACAAAGTGAAGAAAATCAGCAAGACCCAAATACAACAAACAGGGAAATACAGGCCTAATCTTATTTTTTATATATGCTTAAAAGAAAAAAAACTTGAAGATGTAACTAAAGCAAAGTCCCTATATTACCTACATAGGAATACTTATTTGAATGACCACTATAGGAACAAGTAGTAGACAAACATCTTTATAGCACCTAAAGGAAATAAATAGGTCACTCTAGAACTCTACATCCAGAAAACTAAAAAAGTCATCCAAGAGTGATAGTAAAGCAAAGACATTTTCAAAGTAAAAAACTAAGAAAATTTTTCTCCAACAGACCTGCACTGCAGCCAATCTTCAAAAATGAGTAAAAAGCACTGTAAGTGGTAAATATGCAGGCACTTTTTAAAAGATCACTTTTCCCAGATATTTGGGGGTTTTTTGGTTTCTATTTTGAAGGTGATGGATCTCTTTATTTCTTCTTCTTCAGACTGGGCGTTTGCATATGGGAAGGCTACTGATTTTTGTGCGTTGACTTTGTATCCTGCTACTTTACTGACCTGGTCTATACTTTTGAGTAGTTTTTCTATGGCTTTTTCAAGATTTTCTATATATATTATCATATCATCTACAAATAGTGACAGTTTAATTTCTTCTTTCCCTATTTGGATCCCCTGAATGTCTTTCTCTTGGTCTTATTGCCCTGGCTAGGACTTCCAGTATTACATTGGAGAGCAATGGTGAGAGTGGACATCATTGCCTTGTACCTGATCTTAGTGGAAAGGCTTTCAGCTTCTCACCGTTGAGGATAATATTAGTTGTGGGTTTGTCGAATATGGCTTTTATTATGTTGAGGTATGTTCCTTCTATCCCAAGGATTTCAAGGGCCTTCATCATAAATAGATGTTACACTTTGTCAAATGCTTTATAACAGGAAAATAGGGAAACCAAATAAGAGAGAGAGACTCATCAAGGGAGGGGGAGGATAAGGGCACAAAATGGAGTAGAAAAGGACACAAGGGACCACAGTGATGGGTCACAGGTGAATTGGTGGTGGGTTACCCAAGGGGAATACAAAATGTAAAAGATATAAATAACAATAAAAAAAATAAAAGATGGCTTTTCTCTTTAATTTCTTTAATACATAATCTGTTTAAATAAAAATTATAACTCTGCCGTATGCATTTCAGAATGTAGGGAGATGTAGTTGATATGCAACCTTTAAGGAAGAAGTGTCATGGGACTATATGGTCGTATGATTTTTACAGAAATGTTGTTTTCAGGCTTTCATGATAAACTATTGAAAACATAATAAAGTTAAGGTAAAATTTCCAAACATTTGATATCTTTGTTTTAATGCAATTTAAAAAATAGGCAAGCAGACATTTGGGTAATCAAATATACAAACCTACGGAATATGGAATTTTTCAGGCCTCTTTAAATATTGAAATTTTTTCAAAGTTCTAACTTTGACCTCTACATCTCTGAAAGTTTCTCATCATACCTACTTCATTCATGCATTTGGGCTGCTCTCTGAGATGTCAAATCTAATGAAGAATCACTCATTGATCAGGACAAGAGGCGCTCAGCCTGACCTCACAGAGGGTGGGGAAAATGCGAAAGGTTGGTCTGAACTGTTCATCTCTCAAACACACTTGCAAAGAGTCAACCCAGACCCTTCCCATGATGAAAGGCATTTAAAACATTTAAAAATACATTTAAGACATTTAAAAACCTTGTCTTTATTTAAACATAAACCAAGTCTATAAAGCAAGCTCAAGGCTCAAAGACCTTTTTAAACTCCTCATAATGTTCCATATCTGGCAGATTACTAAATAATGCCAACATTTGCAGTTACTTAAAAATATATATGAAAAAAAATCTACAAATGAAATGGAAGCAAATGAAGTTAATTAGCCAACTCTAGTTATTATCATTATAGCAAAGACAAATTCTCTTCCACCTCTAGAAGAGATGATCAAGAATCCTGAATTAAAATGGAAAACATCATTTTTTTTAAGTTCTCTGTTTAGAGTCTGGTAAGTAGAATTGGACTAAGGCTGCCTCAAATTCTTGTTTACAGTAATAGCCAGTTAACTTAGGAGATATTATTCTAAGTTACATCTGCACATATATTTCAAGTTACATCTATTATTTTATTTAATCTTCAAATGCATTAATGGAATGCAGCTACCATCATCTGGACTTTACATTGAGGAGATGGAGGGCTCCCAGTCCCAAGTGTGCTCAATGGGATACCAGGCTTCCATCTAAATCTCTCAGAAGCCCGTGTTTCCTAAGCTTATGCTAGCTGCTTCCCTTTCCAAAAAGTTCTGGCCAATGGCAATGATGCCAAGGCAGCAGGCAAACTTCCAAAAGCATTATTTCACCTCTAACCCTGACCTTTTCATCAGAAGAGGGGGAAAAAATGCCACTCTTTTTTAGTTTCCTATGGCAGCTGTAACAACATACTACATGCTGGGTGACTTTAAATAACAGTTAATTCTTTCACAGTTCTGGATGCTAGTGGTTCAAATTCAAGATATCATCAGGCCATCTTCCTCTAGAGATTGTAGAGAGAAGAATCTGTCCAGGCTCCTTCATAGTTTCTAGTAGTTCTTGGCCATTCTAGGCATTCATTAACTTGCAGCTGTAACCCACCAATCTCTGCTTCTATTCAAATGGTTTCCTCCTTTATGTGCTCTCTTCTTAGCAGGACCACGATTATTGAATCTAGGGCCCATCCTAATCCAGTATGACTCATTAATTACATCTACAAAATCCGTATTTCTAAATAAGAGAGTCCAGGTCGACAGGAAGTTTGGAAGGGACACGATTCAGTCCATAGTACGCCACAGGAATGTGTCATTCCTCTCTGAATAAACTTATCTGAAATCTCTCTTTAGATCTTAAGAACAACATTATATACATAATCTATAAAAGAATTATAAGCCTGTTTGGGGGTGATGAAGTAAGATTTTAATCACTTATCCAAGCATGAGTGCCACACACTGACAGAGGTGACTGCACTGGGACTCATTAGCTGGAACTGGTGTTACATTAGTGACATTCTGAAATGGTGAATAATTCTCAGTAATGTTCTAAACAAAACAAAGTACAACTATCCCCCAATTTACAAGGCAATTGCAATCCTAGAAAACTCAGTGAATAATAAAATCTGAAGCACTTAACTGTTATAATTACATGATGATGGAGTGATACGTAGCTTCAGAACATTAAAAATTGTTTTTCACCTACAAGGATGTTTGCTAAGACATTTGAAACTCGTAAAGAATATGCTAACCTTTTTCTATCACAGTCCTGAATCAGTGGAACAACCAAACCTCCCCCAAAATTTAAAATATATTCTATGGAGTAAGACTTTTTCCTTAAAACCCAATCATCCATGCACTCTGTTCTCCAGTCTGGATTTTGTTTTATTGCCTAATTTTGTTTGTCAACATGTATATAGTGTTTACTGACACTAGAAGTGCCAAGACAGTTTATAAATAGTAACTCATTTAATCTTCAAAACAACTCAGTAAAGTAGGCTGTATAACAGATATTTAAAAATTTGCCCAAGCCCATAGAGATGGTAAGAAGTAGAAGATAGGATTTGAACCCAGGCAGCAATGTTCTAGAATTAAAACTCTATACTCTAACAATACCTCTCATTTTTAATAATGTACGTAAAGACACCAAGTTCTAACATCTCTCAGGGATGCAGACACTGCTTATCTGCATATTGGGCTTAATACAGCAAGGTACCACACTACATTCCCCACTGATGAAAGCAAAGACCACACCTGCCCTAACAGAATCTCAGGTTCATAATAAATAACAATCTAATACAATCTAATACCATTGAACAGATAGATGAATACATATGAGTTAAAAATTCACATCAACAGTTAGCCCAACTCTTTTCAACTCTCCTTGGGTCCTTCAGCTCTACATAACAAGCTACTGGCAGATTTCTTCATTTCTGACTTTGGTAAGAAGTTTGAGGTCATTAATACCAAATGCCCACAAATTTGTTTCTATTGACTCCAGGCTACCCACACATCTCTCCACCTGGAAGTTTCTCTGCACTCTTCACCTCCCATCTGTCCTCCTAGCCTCAGGCAGAGAGGAGGTGCTCCATTTCCTATCACTTTTTATTTTTTTCTTGACTCAATCCCTTCATCTTCTCTGAGCTTTCTTCCCTGTCCATTAACCAACTCCCTCATCTTTTCTTCAGTTCTACTACTTCCCACCACTCTACCACTCTGAGTCACCTCCATTTGCTGTGGAGACCCTACACTAACCCTAATCCTAGACAACTCATATATGAAGGAGTCTTGACTAGGAGTCCCATAACACACTCTGGCATCTGTGTCAAGCTTCCAGCTGCTTTAAAAAGGAGAGGTGAATAAGGAATGTGTTTTGGGGAATAATGTCACCTTCAGAAAAGTGGATTGCAAACAAGGTTTGAGAGAGGCAGACCAAGGTTTCACAGCAGCCACTCACCCTCAGGTAGATTGAAATTATATAGAAAATGGGAGCAAGTCAAAGCAAATCAGTAGTGAGTTCTGTACAAAGAATGCATTTAGGAGACTCTGGGGAGGGAGGAAAACTGGGGTGAAAGGGGGGCTCTGCTTTTAACTATATCATGTCAGGGAAACTGGTTGATATTATCTTGGTTTGTTCAGACTTCTGAATGTTCCTTTAGTAACCTTGCAGCTCTGAGGTCTCAGGTTTCTACATAGCCACAGTAGACAGTACAGAGTTTTGTGTCCACGTATAGTAAAAGAAATAGCTTGACTTTCTTATATCATTTATGTGTGGTTCTATAATTTATGCTCAAACATTAGTATCTGTGCAGTCCTTTATCTGACCTCTTTGAGGGCAAGGACTTTTTCACTTTCCTGGAAATTACCTTGAATTGAATGGACACTATGAGTTTTGATCAATTTCTATTTTCATTTAAATATACCCACTTTCTCTCTTTACTCAGAATTGTATTTATAAACTCAAGTTCATCTCTGAATTCTGTCTTTGTTTTAGAGTCCATTTCTTGCATGAGGGTCTGTGAAGACCAAAACAAAACACAACAAATTCTGCTCTGGAAAAGACCCTCACAATTCAAACCATAGTTCCAGGTTCCTATTTGTTTCTAGCTTCAAGCTCAAATGGTACTCAAGCTGAGACCCACAAGAACTGAAGCCTAAAGTCTTGCTCTTTATTCTTTACCTAACTTCAAATCCCCTCTTGTTGAGCAATTTTGCTAATTTCTTTCGGTGATCAGAAGTCCATGAACAAATACGATGGGTGCTTTTAGTTCCATTATAGACTCCCTAAGTAAAAAACATACAGTTTATATAAAACTTTGCCAAGAACTCCCAAATAAGGCATTTCTTCAACTGTGAGAGCCTTCCAGTTTTCCTGAACTTATGTCCCCATGCCCTATAATCATGCAAAATGTCAAAAGGATCCTAAAATATCAGCTAATTTTAACAAACTCCTCAAAAACACATAAATAGCTCTTTTTAAATAAGAATAAAAAGAAGAAAGTCAACACTGAATTATTGAGTGTTATGGGTAGCACAAATTTACTTCTAAAAGAAGCATCTATCTCTCTTATTTGTAGTACATTTACTGCCCCCTTCTGTGAATTATGTAATGTGTATATCATAATCATAAATGTCATAACATATACAGGTGATATATGTAAGGATACACATATATATATACAATTTAAAATATGATAGGTTAACTAATATTTTCATTACTTAAGTACTTTTCAGAGATCTTCAGGCTGTCTTCCAGGACTGATCATTTGGCATAAGAGAGCACTTGATCTGTTATAGTCCAAACAATGCCACCAATTATAGAACATCCAACAAATGCAAGTTTGTAAAGAGACCAAATGCCCTCAATGCTCACAACCCAGTCTCCCTTGAGGGAGAATTCCAAACAGATTGCATAACCTACCTCTGTGTGCTCCAAAAGGGGTGGAGGCAGGGAACTGTCAGCTATCTTCACCTGGGAAAAAAGAATCCTTCCCCACCTTACAAAAACAGAAGATAGCTCCTGACTGGCTATAATTCGCTTACCCTATTCTGCCACATGTATTTTTCTCTACTCTCTCAAAGAACAACAAAGGTGTTCCCCAAACATCCTAGCTTCAAAGCCACCCAGGAATTTGTGTAGAACTTTTTACCTCCGTTAGCTATTTAAATTTTCAGATTTTTATTGCCTTTAGAGATTAACAAACTGATTCAGAAACGAAAGAAGCAGATACAGCTGAGTAGGTGCCTGTGGGTTGGCTTTTATTTATAGTGAGGTGGGAGGTGGGAGAAGAAAGGGTTGATGGGAGCTTTGAGAAGGTCAAGAGATCAGAAAAACAAAATAATCTTCTAAGTGGTCTCCAATTCACATGGTAAACACACGGCTTCTGCATCAGACCTAGCTATGTAAATCAATTTGGGCTCTAAACAGGCTGGGATGGAGTTGGGAATGAAAAAGACTCTCAACCCACAGCACACAAAGAATTAGGTGGCAAGAGATGTATTTCAGCAATAAATGCACCCTTTTCAAGTTAACTTGGCGTTTTCTCTAATCTTAGCAGCTTCACAGACACAATTCTCCTGCAAGAAAGTGCAAATAGCCTCTCAAATAATTCAGGAGTGGTGTCTGAATCTTTTATGTATCTGAGAGTAAAAAAAAAGAAAGTTAAATAGCACACCACCCCAGAACCACCATCCCAAACCCCACGATTGCTTAATGGGGCAACTCAAAGGCCACATCAGAGGATATTATCACATGAAAAAGGAATGAGGCTGCATTAGCCTTGAAACAAAAAGCATTAGTCCTAAATAGGGTAAAGTAAGGATGCAAAAAGTAGTACCAGGCATGTTTCAGGAGCCTTTTAATGAATGAAGACACAACTACTATCATCAGCACATACTGAACCCATTTCTACTAAGTCATTATTATTGCACTGTTCCCACAGTTGAAACATTGCATCTAAGATTGCTCTTCACTTCAACTGATTTGTTTAACTTCTGCTTTTCAGCAACCTTAGTTGGGATAATTTTTAAAACACATTTACTGTTGCCCTTGCTTGGTCAAGTAGTTCAAATTAAATTATGTGGAAACTATTAGATGTAAATGTTAAATTGGGCTGGGACTCTCTGCCCAGTAGGAAAATGACATTCTTAGTATTTCCTTGCTGAACTCTGGAAGAGAATTACATTGTTGAAAAGAAACATCTCCAAAAGAATTATGAGTTGTTTATATAGACAACTGGTACAAGGTAAGCATGATCACAACCTCAGCTATCTTTTCTTATTTTTTATAATTTTTACTAATGCAAATGCAGTCATGTTAATTTTCCTTGGAAACACACACACACCACCACCCACCACCACCTTTACTTCCATCTTTGCTTAAATTTTTTACTGTGTTCTACTGTATTTAAGATGTAATCAAATCTGGCCAAGAAGACAACTTTATTCTAATTCCTGTTGTGGCTGGAGGCAACAAAATAAATTTTAGGTGCTGAGGGGCCACAGGACCTCTGCACATTCAGTCTCCTCTGATTACAAAGCTTTTTCCCAAATCACTTATTATCTGTCACATTGGGTGATTATCTCTTACTCATCTTTAGAGATAAGATTACCCCATTAGTCCTTTTCTGCAGCCTCTCTGTCCATGCCAGCCACCACCATCTCTATCAAGTCTTTCTGTATTCACAGGCCTCCTCTTCAGTTGGGAAATCCACATAATTCCTACTACTAAGTAATCTCTTTGTGCCTGACCATCTGGACTTTAACTTCCATAAAAGCAACTATGAAAGATACTGCTTTTGTTCACTACGGTAGCCTCAGCTTCTAGTGTAATACTAGATCAATAAATTCTTGGATGAATTAATCAATACATTTTTATAGCCATCAAGCATTGAGACTATAGTCTTTGGGTCCAAACATGATGTACAATCTAAAAGGCACCTGGGGAAGCGTTAGTAAGGGGTGGAAAGGTCTCAAGAAGGGAGAGATCTTGTTTTTTCAACTTCTATTTATATATATATAGATACACAATTTATATATTTTACATTATTTTGTATTCCCCGTAAAATTCCCAGCACCAATTCACCGGTGAACCATAACCATAGTCCCTTGTGTTCTTATCTCCCCAATTTTTATACCTTTTCCTCTCCCTCTCTCACAGAATGTCTCATTTCTGGTTGCCTGCTAGTTTTGTATTATTATTATTATTATTATTATTATTATTATTATTATTATTATTTTAAATTAGTGAAGATTTTTTTTAAAAAAATCCATAGTGTCCATTTCAGGCATAGCTCTCACAGTAGCACAGGTGAAAATTTTAATTTTCAATTACTTTGATGAAACAATTTCACAGTAAAAACTCTAGGTGTAACTGAAACTTGAAAGTGCTCCAATGGCATTTTGTAGGTACAGGAACAATGGCAGATTCATGCACAGGCATATCATTAAGCCATTAGCAAACAGTGAACAGGGCCTCTAGCCAAGGAACGAAATTGCAGATAGTTTACTTTCTATATTATCTATATGGCTTGTGTTTTCTATTTCATATTACTTTTATAATTCTGCAGCATAATAATAATTAAAATGACTGTCACAGGATCTTAAATAAGAATAAGAATAATCGCCATGATTTGACCATTTCATATCATAAATCAGAACAAAGAGACTCCAAGATAGATTTATATGGGAACGGTCACAAAGAGGAAAGAAAAAGTCTGTTGCTATATTCTTACCCCAGTGTTCTTTCCACCAGTAATATTTCCTTTATGTGAATCATATTTAGAGTTAAATGCATCTAAAATGTTCAGATAGCCTTTATAAGAAATTACAAATCAATTATTATATGAAACTAAACTTCAGATGCTGTTCCAAATTTTATAAGTTGACAAGTCATTGATTTATCCTCAAGAGGTCTCTATTTTCTTAAAAATAAAGCAAAAAGTTTATGCAGGCTTCTCGCAATATACCAATAAGGTGTTCCCATGACAAGTCTTAAATTTTGCTGCCACACAAATTATAGAAAAGGGGTACATGTGTCACGAAAAGTAAAATAAAAACATATATGATTCTATAAATATAGAACACACCTGTGTGTTCTAGAATTAAGCAAAACCACCTGAAGAGAATTCAAATATCTATTAGTACTCAAAGTAATGATATTCATATTACAGTTGCTTGTAGTTGTTAATAAAGGAAATTAAGAAATCTTATAATATGAAAAGGATATTAATAGCTTAATGAAGATTGACCTAGAAAGCAGATTTTTATTTTAACTCAGGATAGAATTATGGATCATGAACTGCTTTGAGTAATTTATTTTAGGAAAATTGATACATCAAAGGATTTTGCAATCTTTTCCAATGATAATTCATGGAAAAACTGCAATTGATGTCAACGGGAATTGGAATGACTATGTCTACTGCTGTAAAATGCAAAAATGGTAAAACTTAAAGAGTTTCAGCAACCAAAAACAATGTGGCTAACATTTTTCTATTTTACTTCATCTTAATACCCACAGTTTTGCATCCTTTCCCTCTGCTAAGACTTGTGAACCAATCCACATTCCCTACAATTTTACTTGAATAAAACCACATGCAGAAAATCTAAAAATTCAAATTCAGTAAAATTTGTTAACACTCATCATTGGCATTTTTCTCATAGTAACCAACTAACTCTTCCACTTAAATGATCCAGAATTGTAATTCAGAGATATGAGATTATACCAACATTTTCCAAAAGAAACACGGCCATAGAGTTTTACAGAATGAGATTCCAGCAAGTGTTCAATGTTCCTAAGTCTGATCAACCCGAGAGGATGTCTCTAGTAACGCTGCTGCTGCTTCTTTCTCACCCACCTTTTCATGCTGCCCTTTCCCTTAGTACAAAACAAAACTATACCCCTCATCCAACCAGGATTTTGCCACAGGGCATTATCCCAGGAAATAAAATTCTCTGGGGCACCAAAGGAAGGTTTATAATAGCCTTTTCCTTTAAGGTGCCATAAGTTTTAGTAACTATTTGGGTCTTCCTTGCCTGCATCAGAGACATATTCCAAGTTCACAGATATTATAGAGTAAGGCAGTAGGGGTCATAACCATTTTCATTTAACACACTTGCTTTCCCATCTCCTACTATTGAAAATGAATGTATCAGCCTGAAGTTGAGTCCCATGAGAACAAATGAAAAAAATGAAAATAGTGCATACATATGTGGAACACAGAGAATTCAAACAAAAGGTCAGATACAAACATACCAATGACAAACCCTAGAAATCTGATTATAGAATTGAGGCAACCAGTGGGGAAAGAGGAGAGGAGCAAAGTGGGGAGGAAGCACAATGAACTATGGGAGAGGACTGTCAGTGCCTCAGTGAGGGGTCTGGTGGAGTAACAGATTCCTGAAGGGTTTGGTCCTCCACCTCTAAATCAACAAGTCCTTTTACAGTTTTGGTTGTTTTCAATTCTTTATATTTAACAAAATGAAAGTCTTAATTAAGTTGTCTGTTAACAGATTAATAAATTGATTTTTGGTGATAAGTCAGTAATGCTATTTTTTGGCATGTAACTTAAGGTGTTCAAAGATTTGAGGAGTACTGCTATAAAAATATTTCCATTACTATGCATTGATTTATGTGAAATAGTTTTTAGGATGTACACAAATAAAAGGAATAATATTAATGTTGAAATTAACTTCATTTTAGTCATTTTACTTTACCCCACACACATTTATTTTTAAAAGATAGTCTTATTTGTCTAATGAAGAAACATAGTTCCAATCATATTAATATTTATGTTAAAATATCATGGCATTATAAATATTATAGGATATTTTATTTAATCATCATCAAGAAATAAATGTTTTTGTCAAATGTAACTAGGAATGGAAATATTCTGTCCAGAATAATTTTTAACACTATACTTAGAGACAGAATTTTTAATTCATATATATAAACACACACACATATATATTTTTTTGCTGCAGAAAAATATGATAGAACAGTCAGTACAAGAATTTCAAGCACAAATAAAAAGTAATCAAATAGGATTTTTTAATGCTCTTTATAACATAACCATCAGGATAAGTTTAATTCAAGTTTCTGCTACCCATGATGTGTGACCTTACAAAAAGCTAAGAGACTAGGAAACATCATTACTATGGACTTGTTTTCCTGCCAAAACTGCCTGTCAGTTTGTGTATTTCTGGCCTACATCAGAAGCTTTCAGTGGGAAAGAATTAGTTCTTCTTTGATAGAACTCCTGATTGCATAGTATATAACTCAACTATTACTGGATAAATGATTATATTTCTCTTGGACTGTCCTGCTTTATTATGAACTACCCTTGTGGTATGAGTGTCAACTAGTAGAGTGTTTAGTAGTAACTTTCACAATTTCAAATCAACAGTTCTATCTATAAGAATCTATTTTACAGCAGTACAATGTGAGCACAAAGATGGATGTAAAAAACGTGCATCAGTGTTTCCATAATAATGAAAAACACTTCAAGACCCTTTAATAAGGAGAAAAAAATCATGATGAATACAAACTATGGAATTCCTGAAAGTCATAAAACTTTTAGAAACACTGAAAGTTACACAGATATTGAAAAGATGGAATTTACTGTAAAATAAAAGATGGAAATGAAGAAGATTTATAGTGACCCTATTTCTATTACTTTTGACTTCTCCCTGTCTAGTTATTTTATCCATAAAATGAAGATTTTTTAATAGCACTTGTATCATAGAGGGCTGCAAAAATAATCGAGTGAAAATCATGATAAACACTCACGAATGTTAGACAAAAAGATTATATGTTTTCTTCTTATTAGAACAAAATACAATTCTCATTTAAAATAAAATATTCTGTTTAGCAACACCTCAACAATGACTTCTGGGCAGGTTAGGAAATGAAAAGGGCATCTACTTTTTCATATACTTGTAATGCAAGTATGTCTGACTTTTCTTTCCAACAGAGATTGGCTTTGGAATTTCAAAATCTTCAAATGTTTTCAATACCCAAGTACTACTTTTGCCATCAAAAAAAAAAAAATGACAAAAACATGTTTTAAAAAGGTTTCAAAGAAGTAAAGCTATATAACATGCCAAAGTAAAAGTACCATAAGATTGCACATTCCTTTTCTTTTCTAAATTGCATTTTGCAGATACTATTGTTTTAAAACAATAACTAACTCCTGGGAGAACAAATGCCAAGGAAAGATTTTCCTACGTTCACTTACAATGGAAAAGTCATTTGGGTGCTGAACTGGAAAACTGTATACTGGTGTGTTTCTGTAAACCGTTCCTTTTATTCTACTACTGTTGACATATCAAGGTTAAACACATTGTGCAACCGCAATACTTATTTCAAAAAATAAAGTCCCTTTTCTCCTACCCTCAAGTATAATTAAAATAGCAGTCAGAGTTCCTACGGTCAGGGTGGTTGCCCCATGCAGACCATCTGTACAGGTCCACAGAACCAGTTTTATTTAATGTTATCTTCACCATGATTAATCATCCTCTCTAGAGATAACTGCAAGCAAAGCATTTTTAGAAACAAACACATTAATTCAATCTTGACTACCTGATCATAATCTTCACTAAAAGAGATGACACAAAAACTAAAGGAAGTTTTAATATCATGCAAAACCAAAATTTCTTCCATGCTCTACTTTACTTAACTAAATGACCTGTGGCTTTGGTTTGACCAATTAAATTCATCAATAAAATGCTTATTTTGTACACAAGCTAATCAAATTGTATAATACTCTTTTACTGTTATTTTCAATAATCTCATGAAATAAATGAAAAATGCTTTAGTTATTTCTAATTTGATTTGCAAATTCCCTCATATTTGATATCTATATTGCATGTGCATAAATAAATACATTTAAACTCTTCGGTACATGGACCATATTTTTATATTCCAAGAGCATTCCACATGGCATCTATAAAACAGACGTAATGATACTAAGCATAGATCTATGTTTTATTAGGACTTCTGTATTTTTAGTGAGATAATGCCTGTTAAACCCTTTAATTAACTTGAAATAAAAGGTACTACGTAAACAAGAGATGGGGTAATATTTGCTTCCCAGCAATAACTATCCTAGTGATGGAATGAGCCAAGTATGTCTATGTGCACTAACATATAGAAAACAGCCACCTCCTCCCTTCCCCTTCCATTGTCAGTGCTTATCAAAGGCTGTCTCCATAATCTCCTTTTAAAAGCAGCCAGCTTTTCAGAGTTTCTAATTTTAACTTAATTGTAGAGTAAAAAGGAAT
Organism: Scalopus aquaticus; assembly: GCA_004024925.1. Lineage (NCBI taxonomy): Eukaryota > Metazoa > Chordata > Mammalia > Eulipotyphla > Talpidae > Scalopus > Scalopus aquaticus. The sequence continues at coordinate 74,789 of PVIJ01005943.1, read as the reverse complement.
TAACTAAAAACACTCTATCCAGTTACATGATTTTGTCTTCTGATACCACAATCCAAGAATTTTTTTAAGTCTATGGAACAAACCATTGAGAACTCAGAAGAGAACCTATTATAACTTGGTAATGAAAGAGAAAAATAAAATCAAAACAGTTACTTTATATTTTGGTTCAAAAACTTTGATTTCCTGAATATTGGAAAATATTTAGATATTCTGAAAATGCCTCCCAGTTAAATAACCCCTAACAAATGCCAAATATCTTCCCCAACAGTGTCCCATCCATCATATATCCATGGAAATATCCCTCAAGAATATATACAACTGAGCCTCCCCGGTGGCACAGGGGTTAAGCGCTGCGTTGTGGAGCTGTGGGCAGGGGTGACACAAGTTCGACAACCAGCCGGGGAGAATCCCACATGGTGCGGCAGACCTCTCCTGCCTCGCCTGCTGCTCCCCTCAGCAGTGGATTTCTGATCTGCCTGTTCTGCTACCTGCTCTGTCTCTGGCGAGCCCTCTCGCAACCCCACACCTCTGGCCTGTACCCCAGCTTGTATATATAAATAAAATAAATCTTTAAAAAAAAAAGAAAGTATATACAACAACTAAGTATTAGCACTTAGAAACATTTATCTACAATTACTAATGTTACAATACAACTAGAGAGGAGAACTACTTATTGGAAGAGGAATATATTGAAGAAAAATAAAATGTGATACTGCAGAAGAAAACAGTATTCCTGGGAAGCACTGGATATGTGATAAAAGCACATACCACTAGTGTTGTGTAAGTGTCCATGTGGAGGCAGGACTGCACTGGACATCGTGTCATTAGTGATGGGAAAATAGATAGAGGGCATTTTCTTAGTGATGCAATGATTCACTAAGAGTGTGAATGACAGTATGGCATTTATAGTGCCATTTCCTTCCCCTTTCTGTTTAAGGAGGACAGAGCCATGAGTTGCTCTGTATTGCCTCTTATAATACAAACTAGATTTTAAAATATGTAGCAGTTCATTGCAATGTATTCACTATATTTCTTAGGGTTAACCTAAAATAAATCTTCTACTTTCTTCCCTTCAGTGTGTATTTTCAATATAATTAGAGCTTTTCATGGTAGAATTATGTTTTTATTTTCTGCACTTTTTTTCACATTTTATAAATATCATTATAACAACAGAAGGGGATTTTGAAGAAAAAATAAATCACCCTTAATACCAACACTATAATGCAACAGCTGGCTTCATTTGTTACTCTCCCCTTCCAGTCTTTATCTATAAACTAACAGATTTTACATATTTATCATCAGAGTGAAAGTATAATTTTCATTCTACTTATATTTTCCCAAATTTCAAGTCTAAGTGTTTCCATACTGCTTCACTTAAAAAAATGTATTTCTCATAGTAACTCAATAATTCATTTTTGTGAAATAACATGATTTGCTTTTACTTTTAGCAACTTTTTATAATATAATTTGTGTCTAATCTTTTTAGTCTAAAAAATACTATAGGTAAAAAATACGATAGGGACTACCATTGTACATATTTACTTTTTTCTTTTTTAAAAAAGTTTCTTACATTTATATGATTCAGCATAGCAATTCTGGTAACTTTTAATACTTATCATTCTTTTTTTTTTTTTAAAGATTTATTTTTTATTTATACATACAAGCTGGGGTACAAGCCAGAGCTGTGGGGCGGCGAGAGGGTTCACCAGAGACAGAGCGGGTAGCAGAACAGGCAGATCAGAAATCCACTGCTGAGGGGAGCAGCGGGCGAGGCAGGAGAGGTCTGCCGCACCATGTGGGATTCTCCCTGGCTGGGAGTCGAACTCGCGTCGCCGCTGCCGACAGCTCCACAGCGCAGCGCTTAACCGCTGCGCCACCAGGGAGGCCCAACACTTATCATTCTTAAAATAAAAATTAAAAACTCAGTGCGTTAGGCTACGACACAGAGTAAGACATTATTTGTACTTCACATTAGTGTAGGCAAAAGCAAATCCAGATGCTCCAAAAGTGAATTCTATTAATTTTACCAGATTATTATATTATAAAAGAAAATGTAATGATAATGACTTTCAAGTTAGACTGAGGACATTTCCTTTAAAAATGTAACAATGATGACAATAACTTCATAATCCACTATTAAATTACTCATCATTTCTGCCTCATTTCATTGAATCCCACAGTTCAGAAGCTAAACAAATTTAATGCAGAGATAGTATGTAAGACTTAGATATTTTATGCAAAATATGGCAATATATATTCGTAATTAAAATATAAAGAAAGTTAACAGGAAGATGTAAAAAGGGTGGAAAACACGAGGAGACTATTCAGCTAAGAACAAAAGCCACTGTACTAACACCTATATAAGTCATGGGTTGGAACTTGAATAAAATGTGTTCTTTTCATATTTTCTTCTCTGAGGAAAGGTCAAAGATGAATTTGAGGAAAGGTCAAAGATGAATTTGTCTGAGTTTTCAACTCATTATTGCATTTGCTTAACCGTATATCTATTAAATAGATGGATTTATGAGACCATGATAAAAGATTTTTAACAGAAACATAAACCATGTTCTGTTCCTACATTGAAGGTAATCCATCTGTATGCTATTACTTTAATTTCCATGTTTATATCATGGATAATATTCTACACAAAAGTAAACAGAATAACATATATTGTTCTGTCGTTATGAACACCCAGAGCCACAACCATCCTCAGAAAGCATCATCCAAGGCCCATCTGTTCCATCCCTAACCCTCTATTTCAACAAAGCTCTTGATAAATATCATTTGTCTATCAATAAATCAGAATGCATCTCTAAAGATGTGGATTCATTCTATAATTTAACAAAATGCCCCAAATTAGCAGTAATTCCTGAATAGCAAATACTCAATGTTTAAATTGTCTCCTGAACCATAATTCTTTTCTTATAAATAATATAAATAACATATACAAGACAACTGGTTAAAATGACTGGTAAATATTTTAAACTATATTTTCTCTTCTGTCTTACTCTTATGTTAAAATTTATTTGTTGACTAAATTAAATTGACTGGGCCTCCCCGGTGGTGCAGCGGTTAAGTGCTGTGCTGTGTAGCTGTCGGCAGCTGCAACGCAATGTAGATGCCTGGCCTGGGAGATTCCCACATAGCCCAGCAGACCTCTCCTGCCTTGCCCGCTGCTCCCTCCCCTCAGCAGTGTATTTCAGTCGATCTGCCTGTTCTTCTCCCCACTCTGTCTCTGTCTCTGTAGCTGCCCCACGCGTCTGGCCTGTACCCCACCTTGTATGCATAAGTTTTCTATTTTACTATGGTGTGTAGCATAGCTATTGTATGGACCAGTCACATGTTGCATTTTCAGTATTTACAACAAATCAGCAACTGGACTGAGAATATTCAAAAATTTTCAGGTTTAACTGAGGGTCAGAGGACAAGATTACTTCATCAGTGGTGTACTAACAAGACTCTTAATTATATAAACGTAAATGTACAAACTAATAAAATTAGAAAGTAGATAAAACAGGCAAGAAAATATTCATTTTGCTCTTTTTCAACAAATTTTGGAACATTAGTTATTTTAAGATGAATATTCAATTTAAATTCAAAACATATTTCTAGGATGACAATTTATTATTATAGATAAAAGAAGCTGAGTAAGATTAACTGCATGTATGTCATAAAAGTGGGGACCAGTGTTGCTAGAAGGAAATCCTGTCTTTGAGACAGAAAAATCACAAATGTGACACATAATAATGTGCTTTATAAGTATCTGTAGAATGAATAATGACAACTGACTTAAGATGCAAAACATCACTTTTTGTTTCAGGCTATACACTTTGCTCTGTATGCTTGGGAATTCCAACTGCTTGCTCAAGTAAATCCTTAGCTATGGCTGAGTAACAACCTCTATGAGCTGGAAAGATTCCCAAAGTAAATTTTCTTCTCTAGTTAAATTTTGAGATGAAGGCTTATTTCTGCCTTAACCATGGAATCCTACTGCCGAATTAGGTAGAGACTTGGATTTGTTTTAAGCCTGAAACCTACAGAAAATCTCTTAGGCACCCCTGGTGGAACCGTGAAGAAGATAGTGGAGGCTTATGTAAAAATGACTTTGTATTTTTTTCTCTGGTATTAAAATTAAGAATTGTACAGCCCCATCTTGGTCATGTATATGGTGAGTAAACCCTGGTTATCTAATTAAAATGTAAAGGCAAACAGAATAAAATGCAGTATCTGAAATATAAAATAAGAAAGGTGACTGCTTTTATAATGTCAACAGAGGAGCCTTTCTTAAGAGGTATAACACACAAGACAGGGACTAAAAGTAAATTCAAAGCTTTAGCAACAAAACACATTAAATAAATAATAAACAAAAAAATCTAACTTATTTTATGAAGTTATATTATCTGGATACTAAACAAGGAAGGAACAAGAAAGAATCCTGTCTCACTTGTGACTATAAATAAGCAAAATATTAGCGAGCAGATTTTAGCAATAAACAAGTAGGGTTATCCTAACATATGAGAAGACAAAAGTTTATTTCAATGTATGCAGACAAACCATCTTACAAAACAACTTCATGATTGTTCTAAAATCCTTAATGAATCCTTAACTTGTTAGGAATGTCTTCTAAAGATTAAAGCAGTCAACAAGCTTAAAAGTAAAATAGATGCAGTCCCTATAAGATCAGGGAAAAGACACAGAACCACAGAGCTCTTCAGTATTGTACCAGAGGTCCTAGAGGATTCACTAAGGCCAAGAGAATTATTAAGTAGTAAAAAGATTTGGAAACAAAAGTGTGTAACAAAAGTTACATATTTAATGTGATTTTCTATACAGAAAATTCAAGAGAATCTTCCGCAAGAACTACTGTAAACCTAAAGAGAGTTGGCCAATGTTAATGGTTACTAATAGTCTTAAGATCTAATAGCATTCCTATACATTATAATAAAAAAATTGAAAAGAATTAAACAAAATTATATCATTCTCTGTACAACAAAATAAAAATATGTACATAAATAAAAATATGAGGTTCAAAGTTCATAGAAGGAAATTGTGTTAATACACATTGCTGAGACTATAAGCTTTCTATAACAAAATGGATATAATTAAGTTCCTCCTCTTACGAGACATAAACATCAATTCTATGTGGATTAAGGCTCTGGGTGTCAAAAATAAAACTTCAAGATTTTTAGAAAAAATATCGGACCCCATCTTTACAAAGTAAGATTTAGAACGGATTTCTTAAGCAAGTTATAAGAAAAGCATTAGCCACAAAGGACAAGATTGATAAAACTGACCTCATTATTGTAATATAATCGTTACGACTTAAGCTCTACATGACAAAAGACAGCACAGACAAAATTAAAAGAAAGACTTCCATGTGGGAAATATTTTCTTAATGCAAACGATTTTACAAAGGATTCATACCCAAATAAAGATTTATGTAATCAATAATAAAATATAGTGGTAAGAACATGAACTCTAAAGCGAATTATCTAGCTGAATTCTCCACGCAGTAGCTCTGTGAGCTTAGGCAATTTATTCAGCCTCTCTGTCTGGCGTTGCTCATTTACAGAGTGAAGATAATACCTTAAGGGACTTTTATGAGGATCAAATAAGCTAGCACTGTAAATTCTTAGAGCATTACCTATCATAGTAATTACAAGTATTTGTTTCATTGTTATATGTTAAATATGACTCATAGGTACAAAAACGTCCATCATGTTATTTATAGATTATTTTAACTGAGGCAACACTGGTTTACAAAGCTGTATTCGATTCAGAGGTATAGGAGCACACCCTTCAGGTGCATATGCCACCACACCCACTACCAAGGCAATTATGGTTCTCCAACTTGGCCCTGTGCACGCCCTCCCCACCCTGCTACTTATACTTTTAATTATTGCATAAGAATATTTAATTATGAAGTTTAATGAAAAGTTACTAACTAGAGGAATTTATTTGCAACACACAAATAAAATGCAATGTATCTGCACTGCATGCAATGTATAAATGCAATAATGCACTGAAAAAGGCACAGGATCACTTCTGTGGTATTTTTGCTAAAAATGCGTAAGTTCAATCTAATCATGAGAAAGCACTCCCAAATATCCAAATCCAAATGGAGATATATTTTACAAAATAATTGACCAATATTTTTCAAAACTGGCAAGGACATAAAAGATAAGGCAAGACTGAGAATTACCATAGATTTCAGAAGACTGAGGAAATATGATAATCAAATGCAACATGTGATGTTAGATGGGATTCTGGAACAAAAGAAGACAGTTGAAAAACTAGTGATATTGACATAAGGTCTGTAGTTAATAGTACTGAACCAATGTTAATGTCCTAGTTTTTAAAATTGTATTCATGTCCTGTCTTAACTTTAGGGGAAGTTGAATGAAGAATATATGGGAATGCTTGTACTATTTTTGCAACTTTTACACAGATCTAAAATCATTTCAAAATAAAAAATTTAAGAAATATGTCCTGGTCATTTTTATAATGACAAAAATATTCTTCTCCAATCCATTTTCTATTTCTGTTGAATTTATTCTCCTAAATGTTTCTCAACTATGTAGTTCTTTTCCTATCTGCTCTACACCATCCTAGTTCTCTGCACCCCTTCCCCTGTATCATGTAATATGGATCCTCTTTAACTTGCTGTCTCTCCAAAATATTTTAATGGCTTCCCACTGAATGTAGGATAACGAAGGAAATCCTGAAGGTATTAAGTGATCTTACCCCACCTAAATCTCCCCATTTGTCCCCCAGCCTCTTACTCTCTAAGCTCTACTCACATTGGCCTTACATTGTAAAGCTCTATATAGCTAACAGAGGTAAAGTTCCTTCACATTACAGAGCTCTGCATGACTCACCCACCTAGAATATGAGTTGTACCCCATCTGCACCCACACATTATCTAGAAATGAGCTCTTACTTGCTTAGGGCATTCTGAGCCCAGAGATTTTTTTTTAATATATATTTATGCATATAGGAGCTGGAGTTTCGGCCAGAGGTGTGGGATGGTGAGAGGATTCACCAGAAACAGAGTGGGGAGCAGAACAGACAGATTAACAGAAATACACTGTTGAGGGAAGCAAGGATAGGTAGAAGTCTCCTGTGCCATGTGGAAAGCTCCCTGGCCTGGGATCGAACTCCTGCTGCAATGGCTGCGGATAGCTTCATAGTGCTGAGACTAACCCCTTGTGCCACCAGGGAGGGCCTGGGCCCATGGTTTGGGTCAGGATCCTTTGTCAGCACTGTTGCAGAAATAGTACATCTACAGCATCCATCTCAATCTGCAATCACTGGCATTGCCTGAGGAATTCATTCATTGTAAGACTTTGGTATAACACTCTACAAACTCAGGGACCAACTTTATTTTCCCCAGCTCCAAGGATATGGCACAAAATAAATGATCAATAAATATCTTTGGAATGATGAAAACAGAAATGAATGAATAAAGATGTTATTTAGTATAAAAGTCTCATCATTATGTATAAATTTAGTGTGCCATGACAAGGAGAAAGAGCCTTATCTTGAATAACATAAAGAGAAATAATTGTTATATTTATACAAAATATATAATTATTACATCTTCAAAGCTCCTCTCAAAAAAATGATTTTCTTTTTCCATAGTTTCTTCTTTAACTTTCCTAAAAGATTTTCTACTTAATAGCATGTGGGAAAACCCATCTCCATAATGTAGAATAATTATGTAAAAATGTGTTTTAGAATTCTACTTGAAGCAGAGAAAGAAACTGCTAAATCGGGTATGCAAATTACTATCAGTACAAGGGGGCCTGTAGAAGTCATTCCAGGTCTAAAAGAAATTAAGACAATATAAAACACCAGTTGAATTTGTTTGCTTCCTCTCACTCTATTAAAATTGCTCTTTAGTGTGGTTATTACATCATTTTTCAGAGAGCACTGTTGACTTAGACAGATGGTACTCTGTGACCATTGATGGAATGCCCTTCCTCTTAAATATAGAAAAAAATTGTCTTCTAGCAATGGAATAATGATGAATCTTTTCCATTCTTTAAAAAAAAAGTTTAATGTGTGCTTAGTAGATATAGCTTATTTATTATAGTCACTTTAACAGATGTCTTGGCTGAAAATACATCAGCACTTTCCACCACCACTTCAGCAAATATTCCAAAAACCTAAAAAATAAGTTTCACCCACTGTCACCAAGTCTTTTCCCTATTACTCATCAAACTCTACCTGAAGTATAGGTATGGAAATAAAATAGACATTTACCCTTCCTAAAATCAGTATATTTCCACATCCTTAGATCCATGATTGAGAATTTTTTGACAAGTCAAGAATGGTTATTTTCAATGTGCATTAAATATTAAAACTTTAGCTGTACATTTGTATTAAAAAGAAAAATGACATGATGCATGGGAATTTTTCAAAACACTGCCACATTGGACTGCAAAATGCAGTGATATACTATAATCATAGCTCATGATTCTCCAGAAACACTATTTTGAGCCATACTGTATGAACCCAAAGAAAGACTAGATTTGAAGAAGGGCAGCGGCTTAGAGGCTCAGAGTGCCTAGCAAAGTTCACAAAAGAAAATATCTTAAAGGAAAACACAATTCTCCCACATTGGAAATAAATACTAGATTTAAGTTCAATGTATAATCAACAATATAAAGATCAAAATAAGAGTGGTACACATATGGTAATAAGTGGGTTTGTATGTTTGCTTGTAGGCTTGTTTGTTTTTTCCCATAATAGAAGCCAGAAAGCAGCCAGTATGTTAGTTTCACAGTGCTAGCAGAAGTGCTATCTTTCTGACATTGTTAGCACATGGTTTCCAACCTCAAGGTCATTTCATTGTCTAAAATGTCTGCTGAGGCTCTAGACAGTTAATCCATACTAAAGAAGAATAAGACAAGGTAGTAAGCTCTTCATGGCTGAAAAGATCCATGTAAAAATTATCAGCATGTCTCAGATAGCACTCCCCATTATAACTCATTGGCCTCAAAGTTACATCTAGCTGCAAGGGAAGCTGGGAAAATATTATTTTACGCCTCGAGGACAATGTTTTGGGTCAAAATCAATATAACTAAGAGAATAGATATGAGGATAGAAAATTAGCAGTCTGCCTTTCCTACAAGAATGCTATAGTCCTCTTTTCAATGTTTTTCATGAACACGGTTAAAAATATTTAAATATAAAATGGTTTACCCAGTGAAGACATTCACACCCACCTCAATCTCCATCTGCCAGTTTCCACCCACCACACAACACTTTTATTCATTTTTACATATCTCCTTCTAGTTTCTTTATGCAAATACATGCAAATCAGATTATTCTTGCCTTCCCTCTAGGAGCTATTTCCAAATTAGCACACAGACATATCTTCATTCTTTTTCTTTTACTTTTCTTTTACAGTTGCATAGTATTCCAAAGCTGGATCTATCAGAATTTATTTGACCTGTTCCCACATTTGAACATTCACTTTGAGTTACATCTTTTTCTATTTCTAACAATGTACATAAAGTTCTTCTCTTCTGTGTATCCGTAAGGTTGTAGGAAAAATTAAGGAAGCTGGGCTGTCAAGGTAAAGGGCAAATTTGAAATTTTGACAGTACTAAGTTGCTCTGCATGGGTGTTATAGTGATTACACTTCCACCAGCAACATGTGAATGTGACTGTTTTCCCATAGACTCCCCTACAAAGTGTCAAATTAACAATGCTTTTTCATCTGGCTGTTCTTTGTCACTCCCCTATCATGTCATACAGTTCCCTATTATAGATGTCATACATTCTATAGTCACAGGTAGAAACTCCCAGGCTGGACTTCACTGTGATCAAATGTGCATGAACAAATATCTTAGCAGAGTTATAGATATAAATGAGTACAGTTAAGTCCCCATACTTGGCTTAGGGATGATGTACTTCCTAACTCCACCACTGGCAAGATAGCACAAGTGATTTTATATACATTTTTTTTAATTCCAATGCTATCCAAGAGGTTTATATGTTAAGATACTCAGGAGGTATAACAGAAGGGGGGGGGCTCACCTCCAGTACCTCTAACCATCCTAATAGGTGGAGAAACACACAGCTTCAACTGTCCTCTTGTTGTTTGTTAGTGTTCATGGTATAACTCTACCGCTTCATCTACAGTTTACTCACACTTTTTTTTCTTTTTTAACAAGGCGTTAGAATCATTTTATGATATTTTTAATTGAAGTAGCATTGGTTTACAATACTGTATAAGATATAGGGAAATAGGTTCACACCTCTTCAGATGTATGTTACCACACCCACCACCAAAGCACCAGTAATCCTCCACAGCCGCACATTTTGTTTTAATTGGCTTCTGGGGCAAATGAACTCCAACTGGCTCAATAACACTTCTTGAAACACAGACTCTAAATATGAACCTGATATAGTCAGGTGGAAATAGATTAGAAGATTTTAACCTCCTTAATTATTGTTATAATTGCGCTACATAAGAAAGTTTGGATAAACTGATGACATTGCTCGAAATCTAAATACTACCCATTGTTTGTATTATTTATACTATTGTTACTGTCATGCAAGGTATATTGTTAAATTAACAATATTCTTTATTTTTGATGGATTTTTGTCAGCCTCTTACTGGATCTTAATTTTATTTCTAGTAAATTCTATACTTTAAAACCAGAAATTCAAATGGTGATCGACTTCAAGCATGCCAATAATAATCATCATCCAAACTCTTCCCCTAAGAGGTACAGTTATGGCTGAATAGCAAGGTCAAAGTCAACCTTCCTTGCATCCTTAATTCAAACCTATGAACATTCTGCTTGAGTAAGTGCCAACAATCATCTCCTTGATAAGTCATTCAGACCAAAAGAAAAAAAAAGGAAACTTTCAATTGATTAAAAATAAGCAAATGAATTATTGAATAAGTTACCCTCATCTAATCAGCTTTTGAGTCACCCAGCGAATTTATAACTGAAATTTAGACTAACATGTGACCATTAAAAACTTAAGTCAGCTCTATTTCACAGTGCCATGGCATAGCAACCTTTCCCAGTGCTACTAATGTGATAGCATTTTAGAATTAAAGCAATTCACTTTCATTTTCCACTTCTCTCTGTATAGCATCCAAAAATAAATAAATAAACAAACACAAAATTGAGCATGCATCATTATTAAATTTCCTGATGTTGATAATTACACTCCGCAGTTAAATTTTTTTTAAAAAGTCCTTCTTAAAATGTATTCACTACATGATTTATAAGGAAAGGAAAGGGGCATCTTTTTTTTTTTTTTTTTTTTTTTTTTTGCATAGAAGAACTGAGGTCATTGGAGATGAGAGGATTCACCAGAGACAGAGTAAGGAACAGAAAAGGCAGATTTACTGAAAAACACTGTTAATGGGTGCAGCGGGGCAAGACAGGAGAGCTCTGCTGCACAATATGTGGATTAGCAACCTGGCCAGGGATTGAACTCAGGCTGTAGCAGTAATAGTACTGAGACATAAGTCCTAGGCCACCAGGGAGGCCCAAGGAGCATCATTTTTGCACATAACCCCCATTGAAAACAAAATTTTTATGCAGATCGATAACTTGGTAGATCGAGTAAAGGATGAAACAAATGAAAGAATTATAAACAGAGACCATATGTGAAGATGCATAGTTGTTTCTTGTTTCAGTTTTGCAAATTTTCTGTAAGTTTAAAACATATCAAAATTAAAATTTACCAAAGGGGAAAAATACCCCCAAAGATACTCAGTTCACTATCCTTATGCATTACGCATATATACACTTTTATCTAAAGAGTTTGCATCACCATAACTCAGGCTTATTTTAAACTCTCTGAACTTCAAATATATCTGCTGACTAGCTTTTCCTTGCCACAATATGATAACTGAGCTTTTGATCATCTTACCATGTACTAGCTGGCTACAAAGAACAAATCAGCTAACTCATCTACAAGGCCCAGGTCAGTTACTTGGGAAAGGAACATTAAATATTTAAAACCATAGAGTTTCATGGGACCTTCACTGAATTTTAGCAGTACCTAAACCAGAGCATTTAGAGAACTACATGAACATCTCCAGGCCCCTAGTTACTTATTAAATGGTTTCCTGGTGACCTGTGGGAGTTAATGCTCACCTTTAAATACCCAACTTACACTAAGAGTGACTTGGGTACTGAGAATAGAAGGCAATTGGAGCGCTATGTACTTAACAGCTTGTCTGCAGACAGTCCAACATCCAACTTGCTTTGTGGATAAACACAGTAGCCAGTCAACTGTCAAGATAATGGCCTGAAATCTTCATTTTCCTGTGCCATCATAAACAAGGAGTTGTATGCAGGTACCAAGTTCACTAACTGCAAACTTAACTTGTCCATGACAAGAACGTTAAGGCATTTCAAACTCCAAACATAGACTATGGGTACTTAGAAGCAATTCATTGAAAAAATAATGTATAAAAGTGTACAATTTCATATAATCCAGAAAAAATAATAATAATAATAATGCTAACTACTTTTAAAAGCAAATACTGAGAGAGATATTAAGAAACTACTTATCTGAGAATTTCAGGGAGCAAGTACACTCTGACCTATTTAATGATTAACCAGGTTTCACTGAAAAGGGACTAGGAATGTATGCAATGTAAAAATGGGGAGCACAGACCAGACTTCAATAATACTGGTAGTGGTTTCACCTGCAATCCACATTTGAGCTTTTCAAAGATCGCAACCTATATAAGAACTCTAACTTTAGAGCTTAGTGTAGAGCCTATATTTCTTGTGTATTTATATATCAGTATGTAGGGAAAAGAAAATCAGTGATGTCACAGGTTCACTCTAAATTCAGGATATGGTAGGAACAAGCTACCTAGTTTTCATATCATGACCTTTTCTTAAATATTCTGTAAAAATTTTATTTTCTTCTTTTCCACATCTGTGCAAAAATTTTTTCATAGCAAAGCATTCCCATAATGCGTAGTAAATGGCTAAATTTTCAGGTCTCAAAGGAAATCTGAGGATGACAAATATCAAAGAGGCGGGAATTTGTCAGTTCTTGAATCCTTCCAAATTGAAACATAAATATATTGAATGAATTTCACTGTAAATAATGACTGCAGAAAGTTTGAGTACTGAAAATTTGAGTACTGAAATAAGATGAAGACATTATCTTATTCACATTTCTTAAGAAGATACTAATGATAATGTACTATAATTCTGACAATTTTTTAAATTTGATAGAAAATTCTAGCACACCAACCACAAGTTCATTGTGTTTCCTATGATTAAATAAAGTATACCTGCCAACATTTCTGGTGTAGACATGAAATACATTTTCCTTGTAGAATATCTTTTCTTCTATATAAAATTCAAATGAAAATGTCTTATGTCTACAGAGACAATTAAATTGCTTCCTAATACTAATAAAAGAAGCTTACACCATATTGACTTAGGCAACATTATTTTTAAATATTATAACTTCACATTTTAATGTCTAGATCATTTACTTTGTAGAATTTTCTATTCTGAGATAGTTACAAATTATTTTAAATACTAATCAAATTAGAATATCACCCTCCACATCCTAATTGTAGCAATCAACTACACAATACTTTCAAAATTATAGAATGAACTTTTGAGAATCCATTTCCTAGTATACTCAAAGGTTATTTATTGTTTGCTCTTTGAGAAGGTCAGAGATTACAAATGTGAATGGTAATTCCCAGGAAACTTCCAAAAGAATTGTGAAAATTGTTTACTAGTTTACAAGTGGGTGGTCACTCTCACCAAAGGGATAGCATGTAATAATGTAATAGAACTTTTTATCTAGAAACCCACATATTCTTCTTTTAGTTTCCAATTTAATTTTAAGGGAAAAATACACTTTTGTGCTCCCCAACCAATGAGATTAAACATACAACATGAAAGGCAAACATACAACAGAGCCCAGGGTTTTGTATTTGTTGTTTTTTGTGTTTTGGGTTTTTTTTTTACTGGAAAGCAGTCATTGTAATTGTGTAAGATTGCATTATTTTTCCCAGTACTTAACCCCTCCCTGTGTCTACTTCCTTTGCATTTCCTCCCACTAGACCTTTTGATGTTGAAGATTCCCAAGTAACTTGCTTTGGTCAAAGAATGTTGGGAGTCATGGCATAAGCAAATACTTCATAGGTAATTATGTAATTGGACTTGTTTCCTAGTACTTTAGCTATCACCAAGAGAGAATCTCCTCCAGATGACTCTTAAGCCTGCACCCAAAAATGAACACATGTAGCAAAGATCATCCAGAGTCAGATCTTGGAGACAACAGACCTTGCACAGATACTGAAGTCAAACTAGCTGAGCCAAGCCTAGATCTGACAAATCCCAGACAACACACACACAAGAGAATCAGAAATATTGTTATTGTATGCCACAGAGATTGTAATTGTTTATTACACAAATGGATTGATACAATAATCAATTATGTAAGGCTTTCTCATATTGAGTTTTACTATACACACACAAAACCATAAAATGTACCATGCCCCTATACATTTACTGAATAAATCAACTACTTCTGATACTTGCTGTTATTACTATATGGGGTTTTACCCTAGTATTTGGAACTCACCTGTCACAAAACGTATCACTTACGGTACCTCTGTGACAAGTAGAAGTGGAAAAGTTACCAGTGCTCTGCTAGCATCCACCATTTGCAAATTTTCTACAAGCACTGAAGAACTATGAAAAAAGAGATCAGTGATGAGAACTGTAGGAACAGGAGAGATGCCTGTGGTCACCACCATGAACAAATGGAAGATGGACTTAACAGTGGCAGGCCACATCCATTCCATTCTACTTATTCATGCAGCAATTTGGGAAAAGGGATGCTCATGATCTTCCTTTAAAATTAGCTGACAAATTTTAAAACTCAACGACAAAATCCAGCTAACCGAAGAGCGAATCAAATTAAATCAACTAATTAAATTAAATTAAACCTATTTTATTATGAAGAGGAACCTGTGGGCCAAATTAGGATTGCTATAATAAAAATGGAAGAAGGGACCAGAGTCTAGAATTTTAGACACACACAAATGACATAGTGGCTGGTTGGATATCGAGGTGAAAAGAAGGAAGCTGTACAGATGGCTCCAAGATCTTTAACTGGGAAAGAGAGGGGAAAGGCTGTAGTAGAGTAAGACAGGGATAGAGGGCAGGAGAAGGGCAGTGGGACAGGATCATGAATTCACTGTGGCGTGTTGAGGTTGGAGATGCTACAGGGCAGCAAAATGGAGAGTGTTAGTTGGAAAATAGGTTTGGTGTGTCAACTGGACATAGATCAGGACTGCAGACTGACACCATGAGACAGTCCACAGCTGGAAGTGGATGAAGTCACCCAAGAACAAATACAAAGAGTCCCAGTGTAAGCCTTGAAATGATGTACTTAGAATGTAGCCTGCTCTCCCTTGAAAGCTATCAACACCCTTTAGCTGAGGTCATGCCTTCTGTTAGTACACCCAGCCACTGACTATCCAGCAGAGAGACTAGGGCAAGCCCATTCCTAAGAGACATGGACTCCTCTGACAGCTTACTAACTCAAGGATTTTACTTCATTTGCTACACTTTCCTGAAATATATGCCAACCTAGGATAATTTCAGTCAATCTCTTCTCCCTCACTCTCATTCAAGGTCAAACATATCATAGTCAGAAGGCTCTTTCAGCCTCTTCTAGCTCCCTGCCTATTTTCATTTACAGAGATACTCCCCCTAATAAATCTTTGCACATTTAATTCCATCTTTGCATCTGCTTCTCAGAGACTCTGGGCTACCACAGATGGAGAGAGGTAATTGGTAACTTTTCTCCCTTTATTGTTGCAATCACATTGTTTTATTATCATAGAGGCAAATTCAGAGGTTTACAAAACACTTCCTACCATCTTCATATAGAAAACTTTTATATACAAGACATATCACAGTCAATAAAAACTAAAAAATTATTAATTAGCCTCCCTCTCATTAAATATAATTAAATACAATTAAAAACCAAGATACTAAAAAATAAGAAAATTAACAATATCGAGTTTCATGATGCATACAATCCAAACAAGCATGATACTTCAAATTATTCTCACAATTCATTTACATGTCTTGGAGAATATATGAATAATTCTAGAGAGAAAATTTGAATAATTCCAGAGAGAAAATTCTGAATTAATCTCTTAAAAGCCAAAATTCCTCACTGAATATATTCCATAATAGAAAGTTAGAAACAAAGCTAATATCTACAAAGATAAAGCATTAGAAGATAACCTAAAAATAAATACAACTTGCAGGGTAGAATTAAATAATATCGAATTTTTGTGAATTCCTCTACTTTAAAGAAAAATCACCAAAACCACAACAACAAAGAAAAAGGTAAAAAATAAGCCCCATTTTGGTGAAAATCTCACAACTCTTTTCTAGAAGAAAGTGTGATGATACTGACAAAGTTCTAAAGTAGAACCAGTGAAACCAAAGGGATGTTAAAGATTTTCAAGAATTTCAAACAAAATTCTGAGATATTCTTATTTATGCAGCAATTTAGGACACAGTACCCTTACAAATCTTTTTTAAGAAGTTATCAAATTTAAGAAGTTACGAAATAAAGTCTGCGACAAAAGAAATTTGTTGAATATTAAACTCATTTAATAAATTCTTTATCTTTTTATAGTAATTGTCACTGATTTAAAAATTAAAATAATTTAAAAAGCTAGAATGGCCAGTGACCTTTTTTCTTCTCATTCCCTCCATGCCAGGTAAACACTTCCATTAATGTTATATATGTGTGTGCATGTATATGTATATATGATATGTGTATATGAGTATATATGCAAATACAAATATATTCTGATTAATTCCCTTTATTTCACACTTACTGAACATGAACATTTAACTGATCAGCATATCTTAGAGATCTTTCTCAATGAAGACAAAGAGCTCTCCTTTATCTCCTATATCCCCTGCTCCTCCATAGCTGCAAAATATTTCATTATATGAATGTTCCATAATTCATTCAACCAGTCCCTTCTTGATGGACACTTAGGTTATTTCTATGTTAGGCTTCATTAAGCAACTCTGAGATGAGTAACGACTTAGGTATGTCATTCTATACCCATGCAAGTATACATAAAAAGATAAACACCCAGAAGATAAATTATCAAAAGATAAATATATTTGTAGTTCTGGCAGATACTACTAAATTACCCTCCATCAGCCTGGTGCTTGGTTGTACTTTTCCCAGCAATGAATGATAAGCCTCACCACTGAAAGATGTTGTCAGACATCTAAACTATCAATCTGATAGGTAAAATAGGAGTTCACTATAGTCATTATTTGCATTTCTAATATTATGAATGAGTGATTTGGGGCTTCCTTTTTATAACTAAGCAAATTTTATATTTCCCATTTTAAGTAGATTACTGGTTTTTTGACAAAATCAGTAATGGACAATTTTCAGAGTACCATGGCATGGTAGAATTCTTAGAAGTATAAAAACATAACCAATAAATGTAGGGATTAAGAGGAAAAAATGAAAAAAAAAGAAGTATCCATAATCTAATTTCTTCATCTTTCATAAAAAGAATTAGACATAAAGGGCCAAATTTTAGATACATAAGTAATAACTTGAACTTCGTTTCTTCATAATTATTTTTTTCTTAATTTTAGAGTGATTCTTCAGAAACATTAGTGAAATCGTTCTCTAGAGTCTAGCGTTTTAGATTAAATTCAACTTCATTTTTATGCTTAATTTCAAGTAGAATAAGTTTAAAAATGTTCAATGAACATGATCCAATTGTTCAAAAAGTTTTCATATTTGTGTGTATTAGCTCTCTATATGTATACATGCATTGTCCACTATCTAAAGATGAGGTTCTATAAAAGTTAAATGTATGTTGCTGGGAGAAGACGGTATCTGGAGAAATTATTTTATTTTACTCATTTCTAATTTAAATTTCAAATTTCATTTCTAATTTCAAATTTTATAATATATTTATATATTATTTTGATATATATAAAATCAAGTTATAGATATCATTACAAAAATGTCATTATTTAAAAACTAGAAATATTCTGAATATCCAAAATGATATAAGCAAAGGATGCAATTTACAAACAAAGAAAATCATTTCCCTTCCTGAAAAAAGGATAAAAGAGTAGTAATTTTGTTTATTCAAATAATAAAACTATTCAAAGCTATCAAGCATCAACTTTTCTCTGTGACTGCAAATAAAACAACTCTGAATATTAATGAAACTGAATTGGAGAAATTCTCTCTTTTATTTCAAAATCATACAGAAATCTGTGGGCTGTGAAACATAAAGAGGTGTGAATATATTTATACAGAGGCAATTTATAATTAATTATCTCTTTGCACATGCCATTACTCAACTAGAACATGCAAATTTTATTTCCAGGGATCATTAGGTTCACACCCTGATGTGCTGGAGACAGATAATACCTGACTTAACCTAAAAAGTGACCTTGAATAAGTCAAAGCTGCTTGCTTTATTTTATTAAAAACACCTTCTGCAAGCCAGATGTACAAAGAATTCTCTAGTCAATTTCAAATTTGATATCACAGCAACACAATGTGCCTAGATTAATTTAACACCAATTGAAATGGCATCAAAAAACTTCTTATATTTATTTTATTTAATAGGTGAAAGATCAACTTCATTGGAGAAACCTTCACATGCCATATTATTGTGAGCAGAGACTTTATTAATCCAAATTTGGATTTACAGCTACTAAATACTCTTACAAATATTCCTGATACAGGGATGCTCTTTCCATCATTTTTGCCTATAAATATTCTTAGGTCAAGGATATTAGCAAGAATCCTCAGGTGCTACTTTGGTGGTCCTTTTTATTTCAGTGAAATTTTTATTGAGATAACTTAGAGATTCTCATGCAATTGTAAGAAGTAATACAAACAAATCTCAAATACTCCTTAGAGTTTCCCCTAAAGGTAATATCTTACAAAACAGAGTACAACAGCATCAACAGGATATGCACACTGGTCTCATTCAGATTGCTCTAGTTTTACTTGTATTTATTTGTGTGTGTGTATACGTAATTCTATACAATCTTATCAATGGAAGGTTCATGTATCTACCACCCAGTCAAGAAGATACAGGAAACTATCATCACCAGAAGGACCCCCGTATTACCCTTTTATAACCATACCTACCCTTCCCTCTCTCCCCAGGCCCTATGACTAATACCTAGGCAACCACAAATATGTTCTCCATTTCTAAAATTTTGTCATCTCAAAACACTTATGTAAATAAAATGTAAATCATAGAACATGTAGTCTTTTGGGGTTGCCTTTTTGACTCAACATATTGGACATTGGTCCAGATTGTTGTATGTACCAATAGTTCATTCCTTTTTATCAGATTGTTGGGATTGAAGGGAAGCTCTTCCACATATTAGTTCTGTAACTCTGAGCAACTTCTGAACATTAAAATTGAGATAAAAGTAAAAAAAAATAGGCTATTCCTTTTTATTGCTATTATTCCGTGATATGAATGTAACACTATTTATTTAACCATGTACCCTCTACTGAAGGACATTTGGGCGTTTTCAGTTTTTTACTATTAGAAATAAAGCTTCTGTGAACATATGTGTACAGGTTTTTTTATGTGAACCTACATTTTCATTTGTCTGGAATAAATGCTAAACACATGGCTATAATGGGACATACTTAGTTTTATAAGAACCTGGCAAGGGGCCTCCTTAGTGGCACAAGGGGTTAAGTCTCAGCCCTATGAAGCTATCAACAGCCACTGCAGAAAGAGTTCCAATTCGATACTGGCCAGGGAGCAGATCTACATGGCACAGCAAACCTCTCCTGTCTCATCTGCTGCTCCCCTCAGCAGTGTATTTCAGTCAATCTGCCTGTTCTGCTCTCCACTCTGTCTCTGATGAATCCTCTTACCCCCCACACCTCTGTCCTACACCCCAGCTCTTGTATGCATAAATAAATAAATCTTTAAAAAATAAAGAACCTGGCAAACTGTTCTAGAGTTCTGTACAAATTTCTACTTCCAGCAGCAAAGTATGAGTGATCCAGGCTACATATCCTTGGAAGAATTTGGTAATGTCCCTTTTTTCATTTTAGTCATTCTGATGGGTGTGAAGTGATATCTCACTGGGATTTTAATTTGCCTTTTCCTAATAGCTAATGATGTGAAACATCTTTTCATATGGTAATCTTCCATCTTCATGTCCTCTGTGGGGGACTGCCTGCTTATGTCTTTTGTCCATTTTATAAATGGATGGTTCATTTTTTAAACCATTAAGGTCTTTATCTAAATACAAGTCATTTGTCATAGATATGGTGGGTAAAAACTTTCTCCCAGTCTGTGGTTTGTCCTTCCATCTTCCTGGAGTCTTTCACTGAGAAAAAGCTTTTAATTTTAATAAAATCTATTTTTTTCTTTTATGTATCACGCTTATGCATTTGGTATCAAGTCTAAACACTTTATCTAGTCCTGGATATAAACACTTACCTATTTTTTTTTCCCTAAAAGTGTAACAGTTTTATTTTTTACTTCAGGTCCATAATACATTTAAGTTCAGTTTCATATAAAATGTGAAGTTTAGATTGAGGTTCATTTTATATATTCATTTCTTGCCTATAGATATCCAATTTCTCTGGCATCAGAGGATAAGGGCACAAAATGCAAGAGAGGAGAATACAGGGGACCATGGAGATGGATCACGGGTGAATTGGTGGTGGGCTGCCCAAGGGGAATACAAAATGTAAAAGACACAAATAACAATAAAAAAAATGGAAAAAAATAAAAAATAAAAAATAAAAAGTTATTTTTTCCAACATGAAATTGATTTTGCACTTCTGCCAAAAATCAATTAACCATATTTGTATGTTTCTGTTTCTGGCTTTCTAGGCTATTATCTTTAAGGCAATTATTGATAGACTAGAACTTAATTCTGCCATTATTACTTGTTTTCTATTTGTTGACTGGTTCTCGCTCCTCTTTTTTTCTTTTCTTTCTCTCTTTGAGAGTTACTTGAACACATTTTAGGGTTCCATCTTGATTTTTAATAGTTTTTCTTAAGTGTATATCTTTACATTCTGTAGTGATTTCAGTAGTGGTTGTTCCATTATAAATACATACATGGTTTATCAAAGTCTACTGGTCTTAACATTTTACCACTTTATTTTTTTTCTATTTAGAAAACCAAAATATTTTTTTCACACTCAATATTTTTATTCAATGAAGTACCTTTCTTTGATATACTTGTTAATACTTTGACAGTATAAGATTTCTCCCCTCAGGTATGGTCACCAGAGCTCTCCCACCACCAAAGCATCCATATCTTCCACCATAGTCCACTGTGCTCTTCCTCCCACCCCACTATAGTTCTCACTCCTTTAGATGCCTCATATCTATGGTCAGCTTTCAAAGGTTGGTTTTAACGTTTATCTTCATCTGACCCTTTGTTTGGTTTCTTTATATTCCACATTTAAGTTATACCATCCAGTATTTATCTTTCTCCTGGCTTATTTCACTTAACATAATCCCTTCCAGTCCATCCGCATTGCTGCAAATATGAGTTTACCTTTTTGATTGCTAAATAGTATTCCATTGAGTATATACACCACATCTTCTTGATCCACTCATCTGTTCTGGGACATTTAGGTTGTTTCCACATCTTGGCTATTGTAATAGTGCTGCAATAAACATAGGGGTGCAGGTTTCCTCTTGAATTTATGTTCTCGTGCTCTTATGTATAGATTCCTAGTGGAATTACTGGGCCATATAGCAGATCTGTTTTTAGTCTCTTGAGGAATCTCCACACAGCTTTCCGTAGAAGCTGGAAGAGTCTAATTCCCACCAATAGTGCAAGAGGGTTTCTTTTTCTTCACAATCTTGCCAGAACTTGTTCCTTTTTTTTTTTTTTAATATAAGCTATTCCCACTAGTGTGAGGTAAAATATCCTGTGGTTTTGTTTTGCATTTCCCTGATTAGTCAGCATTTTACCCCTTTAAATGAAATGTGGAAATAATTTCACTTTCATTTTGGTCCCTTTACTATCCCCACATTTAAACTGTCTTGGTTATGAGATACAATTTTGTTTTAACCATCATGTAAGATTTATAAAATTCATGAGGGAAACAATGTCCTATAGGATCTACTCATATTTCTGTCTTTCCATTGTTCCTTCTTCCTTCCTGATTCTCCAAGTTTCCTTCTGTTATCACTTCCTTTCTATTTCAAGAATTTCCTTTAGCCAATCTTCAAGGGTAGGTCAGTGACAAATTCTTTTTGTTTTTCATCACCGAAGAGATACTTATTTCTCCTTCATTCCAGATGGAAATTTTAACCAGACATAAAAGTTACAGCAGAGAGACCTTTTTCAGCACTTGAAAAACATGCCACCACCTTCTGGCTTACTTGGTTTCTGATGAGAAATCTGCTGTCCATTAGAACTGTTGTTACCTTATAACAGATGAATCATTTTTCTCTGGGTGCTTTTAAGATTTTTCCTTACCTTGGTTTCTAGAAGTTTAAATACAATGCATCTTGGTGAGCATTTCCTTGGGTCTATCCTGTTTAAGTTTTGCTCAGATTCTTGAATGGGCAGGTTTGTGTCTTTCACCAAACTTAGGAAGTTTTCAGCCACTATTTCTTCTAATAACTTTTAGCCTTATTCTCTTAAGACTAACCCTCAATGCCAACAATATAAGCTATTGGGTGATGTGATACCCTGCAGGTCCCTGAGATTCTACTCATTTTTTTCAATGTTTTATTTCTGCTTAGACTGACTAACTTCTGTCTGTCTGCAAGTCACTCATACTGTTATCTCCACTCTACTATGAAGCCCATGCAGTGAGGTTTTATGTTTTTATCTTTTTTTGGGTGGGGGGAGAGAAAGACATTGCATTTCTTAGTTTTATCACTCCCATTTGATTCTTTTTTAAAAACATTCATGCCTTTGCTAAGACTTTTTGCCTATTTTTGCATTTGTTTCAGAAGATTTCTTTATCTATTGTTGACATATTTTTATAATGTCTACTTTTAAATCCTTGTCAAATAATTCCAACATCTGATTCATCCTGGTGTTGGCACTGATTGACTGCCTTTTCTCACTCAACTTGTAATTGTCCTGGTATGTAACTGTTCTTGGTATGATGGACAATTTTCAGTTGCAAGAAAATCTGACTCATATGAAATCTTTTACTTTGTGAATAGCACCCTGTTTAGTATACTATGTGGGTCCTGGTGTACTTTTGTGGGTTGTGGTTCCAACAACAATTTAATTTTCAGGGTCTTTGCTATATTATTTTGGTTGGTTTGGTTGATCTGATACTGCTGGGGCTTCCATAGGTCCTTAAGCTAAGGGAACAGAAAAGGTTTATTTAGTTCTGGTTCCCAGAGTCTCTGGGTAGGGTAGGAGAGTTTCAGGCCTGCAGGGACAAATGGACTTCCCAGGCCAAATGCTTGCTGCCGTACAATCCCCCTTGAGGGTGCTGCCCATAGTCCCAGGGTCTCTAGGTAGAGGAAAGAGGGATAAGGGGAAAAGAGTTTTCCAGGCCAGGCTGCTAGTTATGGTGGGCTTCCGTTCGCTGGTGCCACCCACTTCCAAACTGTGTTTCTTGATGGAGAGGAAAGTTTCAGGTCTGGTGAGGAAGAAGACCCCTTACCATGGCCAGCTAGCTGTTTCCATTTGACCACACTTGTCAGTGTGCCGAACTCTCCTAGGAGGACTCTCATTAGATTCATGGAAGGAAGAAGCTTCCCTGGGCCATTTCTGTTTCTAGATCAGGGGTCCTAAAATGCTGGGTCTGGGTCTCTTCTGTTAGTTGAGGCGAACATCAGATGTCCTACAACTGTGCTATCACTTTAGACCTTATGTCACAAGCTACTGTGCCTTTTTTTTTTAGCAACTTTCAGGGCTCTCCACTGGTTGTCTCTTGTATTATTTCCTGGATGTATAGCTATACTTAATGAAGAAAAGCAGAGAGAAATGAATCTTTGCCATCTTGTCCAAAGCATGAATCTGTGGCATCCTTTTCTGAAACATAAGAGCACTCACATCCAAACCTTGATTAAAACCTTTTAATAGCTTCAGATTTCATTCAGAGAAAAGCCTTCAGAAAATGTCCTGAAAATGGTCCAAGAAAGCCTTTTTGCTGTATTTGCTGTACAGTGACTTCTCCGACCTTGACTCCTATTAATGTCCTATAGCCCCATTTACTCTGCTACAGCTAACTGGCCACAGTTAATGAAACTATCCTTGAAATCACATCTTCACACTTAGTAATTCTTTTGCCTGTGGTATTCTTCCTCCACACAGTCACAAGAAAGGCTTATCCCCCTGCTCCTTTAAATTTATTCTCAAAAAACTCAGGTTTTCAGAAGTCCTTCCCTGTGTACCTTAGTAAGTTCTCCATAAAATTGTACTGGATAAATGAATGAGTTATGGGATACACATACATATACATATATCCAACCATCACCTTCAAATTGGTGGGAAAGAACACACCTGAATAGAACTGCACTAGCACATACAAAAGGCAGCAGTGGCAGGATACTTCCCAGCCAAGTGAACACTCAGAAGCAGCTTATTTCTACTAACCAACCCTCGCTAAATATAAATTGATTAAAGAAACCCCACCCTAAGTCCACATGGTTTGTGTGGACTTCATATTGACAAATTAATATTCCCCATAGATGATTTATGGTACTACAGGGGAATTTATACAGTTTCTTACTTTAAAAGACAAGTAGTCATTCTTCAGGCAGCCCAATGTACACAGGCTTCATAAAAAACAACAATGAAAGATAAACAATGAGCAGACAGTTCTTCCATCATGATAAATGCTGGTTTAAATATATTAATGCATGTAATCCTCACAAAAAACATTCAAGGAAGTGTTACTATTTTTCTCTTTTTTTCATATACATGGAAGCCTAGGTACAGAGAGGTTTAAGTCACCTGCTCAAAGAAACACAGTTCACAAGTTAAGAGCAGGCAGGGTTTCAACCCAGGCAGATGGGTTTCTGAGTCTGTACTTTTAATTCTATACTGCAAAAGAAGAATCTAAATCAGTTCTTCTCCAAACAGCAAAAAAGAAGATAATTCATGATCAAATATGTAGGAAATTAATTCCAAGTTTACTTTCACCCAATTCCAATTTAAAGCTGACCTCTTAAACAAAGGCATACTTGCACTCAATTAAGTGCATATAATCAAATATAAGAAGCCTATACAGATTCTTAAAAGTATTATATTCTCTTTGTCATTCATGAAATGCTGCACCATATACTAATGTATTAGAATAAAATCATATCCATTAACAAGAAAGGAAGTCAACTCATATTTGCCACACTAATGTCAGGTTACTCACTGTTACCATTTAGATGGTCGATTTAGCATAAGTAACACTTGCTCTTTCCAAATGACTGTATTGTTGAACTATGTGAAAATGCCTGTGTTTCAACATTTTGACCTACAATTATGTCAATTTCATATGGCATAACCTAATAGATTCAGGAATCCTTTCTCTTCCCTTCTTAAAATCAGTCTTATCTATTCATGGTTTTTATGTTTATCTAAAGTCAGAGATTAAAGTGCGCTTTGATTCTATGTACCGAGTATACCCTTTTAATAGAACATACTTCTGCCAGATCAGAAAACAGAAACCAGAATAGCGCCCACTGCACTGCATATTCCCCATTGATGCATTGCGTTGTTTTCCTGAGAAGTTCTAAGCAGTATACTCTTTTTTTCACCCAGACCTTGCAAGGCTCAGAATTTAAAGATGATTCAAAATAAATCTGGAAAATGGCATTATTTCCTATTCCAATTTTCCCACTTACATTTTGAATGAAACTGATTTATTTCAATGTTATATTTTCAAATACATCCCCCTTCTTACCTCTATTTTTAAATAGAGCTTATTACATGTTTTCTGCAAATATCCAAATGTGTATACTTTAGATTGAGAAAAAAAAAATTCGTTCTGGGGGAAAAAAATGCACAGCACCCCTCCTTCCGCCCCCGTCCAGTGCCTGTAAGATGTTCCAGTTGTCTTTAAGGCAGCTAGAATAATTCATTAATTTAATCAGGCCTCCCCAGCTAACATTTTCTGATACAACGAAGCAGAGGACTGTGGGTACTCAAAAGAGATAGGTGAATTGGGGTCCCAGGGAACCTGGGGAAACTTCTGACTGACATTATGCAGTAGAGGAACTAAATCAATGGCCTACACTTGATTGCTCTAGGCCATCTTGGTTGAGAACCTAACATCCTTCTTCTAAGATGAGAACCCTTGCTAAGAGCTGTCAGAAAGAAATCAGACATGGTTCCTATTTTTAAAAGAGAGAACGGAATGTCATTTCCCAGTGCCAATCTGGCAAGTGGGCTCTTTGGGCTTCAGAACCTAAGTTTGGGTGACAAATCATCTTTTCCACCTCAGCCTTCCATTCCTAAGTTCCACTGACGCAGGTAACATACCCATGTCCTCTCTGAGTTCAGGCATATGGATCTTTGCTCCAGAAGTCTAATAGCACCCCAATCTACACTCACTGGAGTACACATGCAAACTGAGACACTGGTTATTCCTTGGCACCCCAACTTTTCAAACTGGATGCAAAAAGGTTTAAATTTTGAAATTAAAGTATATGAACACCTGTCACAGTTCAAATTCACACAACACATGCATTCAGATTCACTAACATTCCTACTAAAAACAGCCTGCAGGTGTGGAAAACTTACTTGTGTGCTATTCCAAGTGTCTCAGATGTGTTACCTTATTTAATCCTCACAAGATCCCAGTGAAGTGGGCTTATTATTCCCATTTTGTAGAAGAGGAAACTTAAGTTTCCCACAGTTTTAATGGCTTCTCCAGAGTGTATGGGCCAGGTTTTAAACCCAATAAATTGGATTTCAGAGTCTATGATCTTATACAGGGTATCTTCAAAAAAATTATGGAGGTCATGAACTAATTTTATAGAGCACAATAAAGAGATCCTAATAGACTGAATGTTTCAAGCTTAGTGGTTCCTACCCTTTATACATTGACCAGATAGAGGCCTCTTTCCCTTTCACTGAATGCTCTGTTGACTTGGTCAGATATACAGATGCTGTTGCCAGCATCTTCCCAGAATACTCAGCTTCAAAAAGGATATGCTCAGAATAAGGCCTGATTTCCTCATATGCTTCATTGACAAAACCTACCAAACTCTCCTTTCGTAAAACTCATGTGTTTCCCAACCCAGAAAATATGCATGTTGTGGCCCAGGCTAGAAGAAGAGATCTACTATGGAAAATTCCCCATGATCGTCTTCCAAGAGTGAAAAATTCTGAGGTTTAATTTCCATTCCCAGTGGTCTTAAAGATGTTGAATTGTTTCCATGTTCCCCAGACAGGAATATTAAGAAAAGAAAGAAATGTTATATCAGGCATTTCAAAATCGCTTAGGAAGAGAAAACGTTAACATGTGAAAGTGAGAAACTGAGAACAAGTACATAGCTTCAAAGATTATTTAAGAGTTCCCTCTCGTGGAAATTGCCCCTACCCAGTCTCAAGTTCGATACATCTGAAAACACTCTGATTTTAAGAGCTGTTGCTGGGAGAGTGCTCCCTCAGTGCACAGTCGGTTGGATTGTGGGTCTTCTTTCCCAGGACCAAAAAATTTCGATACAGGAATTTTTTCCTCCCTGAACATCAACTGAGGACCCCAAAATCGAAGATATGCCAATTCAAGGGCTCTAATATTGGGTGGACACAATGAACACAACTGCTAGTTAGAGCAATAGTCTCAAGAGGAGGCATCTGTTTTTTTCACCCTATACATGATTGGTTTTGGTATATAAAATGTGGCAGAAATGCCAGTATGGCAATCAGAACTTTGCCAAGCTATCATAAAAACAAGCTCCACTACCATGCTGGAGGTTGAGGGCCCATGTGGGACAAATCCAAGTCATCAGAGTCATCCCAGCCTCATCCATAAGTGACCAGTCGTGGTCAGTAGAGCCAAATACTGTCCCACAGCCAACTGAATATGCCAGAGGAGTCCAGCGGAACCAGAAAAATAATCAACTTAAGCTCATGGCAGGTGGTCAATCCCAGAGGTATTATCTAAATAAATGGTAGTTGTTTTAAGGTACTATGCTTTGGGGTGGTTTTGCTGCATAGCAAAAGCTGACTAATATAATTATTCTATAAATAATTCTACAGGAATTCAAGGAAGAAAAAGATAAAGGGAACAGCCCCCTCAAATAACCCAAAATATAAAAAGAAACCATCAGACGATGCTTATTTTTCTTTCGTAAGCTTTCGTAAAGCTTATTTTCTTTCGTATATTTATTCTGCGTTCATCCCCACCACTACATAATAACACAGCCAGAATAAAATCACGTGTCTCAAAAAATAATTACTTTTTTTGGAAATGACAATGTGATATAGTGAAAGGAATGTTCGTTGATCAGCAAGAGATGAGCATTTTAACTTGCATTCTTTCACCAGCTAGCTATGTGATTGTAGCATATCCTACCCCCCGATCCTCAATTCTAAGATAGAAAAATGATGGGATTGGATGTGATAAATTTTAAGTCATACTCCAACTATAAAATGAAAGTTCTATGTGATTTGTCTGGAACTTTAGCATTTTTTACCATTACCTTTCTGTGATGGAATAAAAACAACACATTTATCCCTGTAAGTACCACTCTTTATCTTCAACCAGCCCAGCACTGCCCCAGGTTGTGAAGGTAGCAGTGAAGGAACAGAAATATCTTACTGGCCCACCGGAGCTCCCAGCTACACTTAGGAGAACCAATAGAGTCCTTCTTCTCCATTTTTTTTTTAAAAGAATGACCTGTCCATCTTAAATGGGTTGATTTGTGCAAGTACTAATTGTACGATGGGCAATTGTGCAATTGTGTGTGTACCCTTGAAAAGGTCAAGACAACTCTCCTTAGCAAGGAATGTTAGGTTCAGCCTACAGCAGGGAAGGCAAAATGATACAAAGACCAAAATATGCCTACATTTCCATCCCACAAAGCCTGATTCCAGTGTAAGAATCTACCCAGGGTAAGAAAATGGGCTCACATGCGTGTTCATCTCAAGAGCCCTGATGGAGTAGTTTCACTTATGATCAAGCCAAAACCCTTCAAAGGGATTGTGATTGTGGGTTTCCTTAGGAGTGAGAATTCCAAAAAGGCAAAAAAGGCATCCACCAGAAATCTTTCTAATTTTGTGTATCATAAAACCTGAAATTAAGCTTGAATAAAAAAAATCTCTTCATTCTTCTGATAACTCTGCTTTTTTATATTTTAAAAAGTACTCTTCCATTTTAAGCAGAAAATTAGGCTTGCCCTAAAATGATATTTACTTATTATTTTTAAACATGCTAAACTCGGGGCCTCCCTGGTGGAGCAGCGGTCAAGCGCTGCGCTGTGGCGCTGTTGGCAGCAGCGAAGCAAGTTCGACACCCAGCAGGGGAGAATCCCACATGGTGCGACAGACCTCTCCTGCCTCGCCCGCTGCTCCCCTCAGCAGTGTATTTCTGATCTGCCTGTTCTGCTCCCCACTCTGTCTCTGGTGAAGCCTCTCACCACCCCACAGCTCTGGCCTGTACCCCAGCTTGTATAAAAAAAAATGCTAAACTCATTTAATTCTCACAACTATCTTTTTTTTCTGCATTTTTTTAGCCTCCGCCAAACCATCCATGCTCATACACCACCTGCCTCCTTCCCCTCATCCCCTGAACCTTTTCTCCTATTCCCTCTGATAAACATTATCTTTTTTTTTCTGAATTCAAATTTTTATTTCTTCCATATTTGCGTGTAATTGGTTTTGTGGTGTTTATATTACACAGATGAGTGAAACAATTGGAAATCTTTCACTTTTTGACTAATCTCACTCAACATAATCATCACAAGGTCCATCAGTTTTGCTGAATGCCACCACTTCTTTTTCCTTCACAGCTGTATACTATTCGATTGAATATATGTGCCACAGTATATCCATGCCTCTGTTAAGGGCACTTGGAGTGATTCCATGATTTGGTAATTGTAAACAGTGCTGCTATGAACATAGGTGTAGACAGATCTTTCCATGTTAAATTTGTCATGTTATTTGGATAAACACCTAATAATAATAAACACCTATTGCTGGGTCTAGTGGGTTTTCCATTTTTATATTCTCAAGATATCTCCATACTGTTTTCCACGGGGGCTGTACCAGCTTGAATTCCCATCAACAGTGGATGAGAGTTCCTTTTCACTGCAAAATTTCATTCTTTTTTTTACATGGGCCATTCTCACGGGATGAGGTGGCATCTCAGTGTGGAGGTCCTTCTTTTCCTAAATCTGTGTTCAGTGACAAGGTGTTGGCAGCTTAAAAGCCAACACAGTGGGGTATTTACACCATGGAAGTCAGCAAAGGCTACAAATCATTTTTCTCACCAGGAAAGCCAGTTGCTAAATATTTACCAGGTCAGCACTGGACTCATCTCTCATGGAGTCAATATTCTAAGAGGGGAGCTAGACATCACAGGACTATGTACAAAATACTTGATTACAACTGTGAGAAGTGTGGAGACACAGGGGAGGGGATAAAGCCTAGGTAGAAAACACACGTATTTCAAGCAGGTTTTAAGCAGAAAGGAAGATCCCATTTCAGAGGAAATGGAAGCCTAGCTGGAAGGAATGTCAGGGCCAAGAGCTGGAAGGGGATGGGAGGAGAAAATGTTCAGGAAGACTTCCAAGGCTCTGACTGTGCAAATGTATGCAAGGGTTGCCTTTAATAAGGTAGCGGGGCCAGGTTGAGGGCAAAAGGTGGAAGAAAATGATGCCAGCATTGGAAATACTGCATTTCAGTTATGTCAGGGATAGGGTATTAGGCAGTGTGTAAGGCTGGGGATCATTATACTTTGATGGTAAATAAAGCCTTAAGTGCAAATGAGATTCTGGTGAATAGAGAACTACTTTGCATTAGAATCAGCCAAATAAATGGAGTAGTCAGGAGGTGGGAGAAAATCCTGAGAGTAAGGAAATCAAGAAAAGAAATGTTAAGGAAAATGGGGATTTTGATAATGTAAGAAT
The DNA here is from genome assembly GCA_004024925.1 of Scalopus aquaticus. Taxonomy (NCBI): domain Eukaryota; kingdom Metazoa; phylum Chordata; class Mammalia; order Eulipotyphla; family Talpidae; genus Scalopus; species Scalopus aquaticus. Next base: position 43,687 of record PVIJ01005943.1, on the reverse strand, counting down.
TGTTAAAATATCAAGCACAAAGAGAACTAAAAATGACCAGTATGTCTTGAAATATAAGTATCATAGGTGGCTTTAGAAAGAATAGAGTGATGGGCACAGAATCCAGGTTGATATGGATTGAGGAGCTGGGAAAGGTGAAATGGAGGCAGAGAGCACAAGTAAATCTTTAAAGACGTTTGCTGTGAATGAAAAGAAAAAATAGAGGAAAGCAACCAGTTAGGGTCAGGAGAGGTTATCGTGCTTTCTTTAAGATGGGAGTAGCTTATCAGGCGTACTCTTGATTGTATGGATTAAAGGGGGAATACCGACCAGACAAGAAAGAGAACGGGAAATTGTTAGTGTATAATCACTGAGAAATCAGGATCCCGGGCCAAACAGGTAGGGGTGACCTTGGAAAGGAGAGACACAGGAAGAGAGCAGACAAATGTGGACTTTCAGAGCTGGCAGGAGAAAGCAGGTGACAGTGCCTGCGAGTGCCTTCTCTCTCTTCCTGGAGGTCACATAAAGTACTAGATTGAAGAAGCTGGATATTAAACCAAAAGAATATTGTAATAAATGCGTAATGGCAGATAGTCACCGACTTTGGATTCGGACAGTCCTGGCTTTCTACTACTTAGTAACCTGTAACCTTAGACAAGAGGATCTATCTTTCTATTAAGTCTCATTTACTTCACAAACATTGAGCAATTATTGTTTACTAGCAGGAGTGTACTCGAAATGTGAAACAAGTCAGATAAAGCTCTTGAATTCAAAGACTTCACCAGCTACTGGGGGAGTAAAATGACTCAGACAAAACTAATACAGCATAAAAAAGAGGTAGGGTGAAGGAAAGCATTGGGTATTCCAGGAACATAGAAAAAGGATTTCCATTCTAGTCTGGCAGGGAGAAAATGGCATTCCAGGGAAAAAATCAGCCTAACTAAGTCTAAGTTTCCCTGCTGCAAAATGAGTAAAATCAATCAATTAATTAATAATATACTTTACAAAAGGCAACTTAGTATGGTGTCTATAGCACAACAGTTTACCTGTAAGTTCTACTTTCCTTCCCTAGAACTCTTCCTGGTACAACTGGAACTATTAGGAAAATATACAAACTTGCCACTTGCCACAAGCTTCCACTTTCTGCACAACTTTTTTTACTTTTCCTGTGTATCTTGAGACATATTTTTTCCCTAATAATGGCTAGGAGCCACTAAAACTGTCCCCAATAGCTAAACTTCAACTTAGAAAAATACATAAAACAACAACGATGTCTTGTATAGAGAATTGTAGTCACCGCATATGCAAAGATTTCACACATTCTATCCCTTCATTTATTGTCCTTTCATGTTCATGGGCAGATGCAGCGAAATCCTACATGTTTGAATATGCAATTTCTTCAAATAAAAATGAATGTCCAATATATTAATTAGCATCTGAACTGCAAAGGGATAAACACCCTATCTTAACTGGTTTGGATAATGAAGAGGATCCAGAAACTCACAGTATTAAAATGGCCTGATCTGGCATCTCAAATGAAATCACCAAGATTTTGATCCTTCACTGGATCCCTGTGGAATCCCAAAATCCTATCTGAACTAACCTAGTGTCTCCTTCATGAGAACAAAATAACATATTCAGGACCATATAACGGCCTTGGAATATATGATCCTGCCAAGGACAGAAAGTTTTTCCCCCATAAATTCAAGAGAACTTTCTTTCACTTTGCAATGACTTTGAGTGGACCATCCCTAGCCCAATATTGAAACAGTGACATCCAACAGAACTTTCTGCAATCATGGCAGTGTTCTCTAACAACACATGTGGCTACTGAGCATTTAAAATGCATCTGTTATGGCTAAGGATCTGCATTTCGTATTTCATGTTTTTAATTCTTTTTTTTTCCCACATATACTCACTCATGTACTCTGGGACCAAGAATGCTATTTGTAACATCATTTGTCAGCTTCATAGGATCCACACAACATGGATCCCTATGTGGAAATTCCAAGCACAGGCTTCAGCAATTCCATGACGAGTCACTAACAATGGGCATTGTCTTATAGCTCAGGCATGCTGTAACTGCCTTCCTAATCTCCAAAAATAAATTTAAGGAGAACCTTCAACTTTTCCCAGGGCATGTACCTAGTGGCTACAGTATTAAACAACACAGTTTCATAGTGAGGAGAGGTGGAGTTAAATTTTTGACTAGCCTAATTAGTGCCCACTGCCTTGAGCTGGCTTAGAAGTTAACCCCATTCATTCCACAAAGGGTAGTCACCATGACTGGTGTCCTAGGGCCCACCATCTTTATTTCCCAAAGATTAATGGCCTAATTCAACATGAAATCCTTTTCAGAGAAGTCATATTTATAAATCTTACCTAGCACAATGCCATGTGAAAGTCACTTTGGAATAATCACCTTTAAAAGCTGAGGGGGGGCATAGGGTTCCGCACTTGAGACCCATATTTCACAGAGAAGACAGGGACTCAGGGCAGCAATTGCTTTTTTGTGGCAATTATGAGCAGGGTCTAGATATGCTGACCTATAACCTTTTTTTCAATACTATAAAATTCAATCTCTATGCCACAGCACTCTAATTGGCCCACGGTGGCAGAATTAACTTCATTCCACAAGAAGCTTCATAATCATTAGCTTATTGCAGCTTCCAGTAAAGGATGATGTTACTGTAGAGGCCCAATATTTTAAACTCTCAAGTCTATGTGAGTCTAAGAGGTCACATAAATGAGGTAGGCTGTCCTGCTGAGGGCTGTGGCTGAGTGGAAGACACCACATGCCCTAGTTAAAGCAGGCAGCTGCTGCTCTGCTCCAGTCCAATGTGGGCATGGACATAAGTCAGCCAGTGTTGCTATACCTTATGGTAAGAAATCCAGGTTTGTATTCAAACATCCCAGATTTTGAAATGCGAGCCAATCATGTTTACATTTTTAATATGCCACACAGGCTAAGCGAGGGTTGTGGATAAGTCTGGCCTGTAGTTTGCACCCATGGTAAAGATTTATAAAGCCCAAATCACTGAAAATCAAAGTCTTCAGAGGAGCTGGTGGTGGTGGTCATATGTTCCTACACATGCCAACTGACAGCTTTCAACTGCAACTATGTCTCAGGGCTTTCTCAAAGCCTGGAGTCCACTGATCTGGAGCCCCCTTGCTTACAAAAAGGGTCTGGCAAAAGTACCCAGAATATAGCAGCCCCAGGGAAAGTGGATAGGTGGGAACTGGTGGGTAAATACCACAGTTTCTTCACCCCTCAATTGGGATAATTCCAGAGTTCTCCAGTGGGATGGTGTTTCAGTTGCCCAAAGTGCAAGATTAAGGGTGATAACTCACCCTTCACTGGCTGCCTTCCCTTTCCTGTATCACTTCCCCACTGCCCTGCTTATTCTTCTTGGGGCCACCTTCCAAATAAACTACTTGAGCTTGAACCTTTGTTTTGGGATGAGCTTCTAGAAAAACTCAACCGATAGATAACAGAAACTTAAAAATGTATTCTCATTTTTTGTTCTGATCTTAATTTTTCCTCTCTAGTAGAAAAATATATCAGGGCTAAAACGTATGAAAAAATGTACAACATAGTCTACAAGTTCCATCCACTCTAGAATTCTGACATCTCAATATTCACAATACGGGGCTAAAACTACTGCCCTCTTGCATAACGAAGCTACGCTATAGGAACAAGTGTTCATTCAAAAATAGAACCCATTATGTATACCAGCAGAGCCGGTAGTTTTTTTTTAGCATAGCAACTAGTTCTGCCCCATAAAACTTTTCATTGAAGCATTCACTTCAAACAGGTGTGTTTTTTGCCCTGATGCAATATAAGTTTCACTATGGTACATAAGTAAGTGGAGAGTTTTGCATAATGCTAAAGAGAAATCTCACGCAAAATCAAAATCATCCTCATCACAATACACATCGTCTATAAAAAACAAAATGAAACCCATAAATTCTAATGGGAGAAACGTGATCTTTTCTCCTCTCAAATGTAATTTTAGTTTTTGTTTGTTTGTTTATTTTGCATAGAAGAACTGGGGTGTAGGCCAGAGGTGCCAAGGGTGAGAGGATTCACCAGAGACAGAATAGGGAGCAGAACTGGTGGATTTACTAGAATATACTGCTAAGGGGAGCAGAGGGTGAGACAGGAGAGGTCTGATGCTCCATATCTGGGTTAGCTCCCCAGCCAGGGACTGAATTCAGGCACCGAGACTTAGCCTTTAGACCACCAGGCAGGACCCTCAAATGTATTCTTCAGAGGTGACTAATACACAGCTTTATCCCATACCTGTATATGATCTGGCTATCTCTGTTTTCCCTGGTGGATTTATGTGTCAATAAATCCCATATCTGTATATGATCTGGCTATCTCTGGTTTCCCTGGTGGATTTATGTGTCAATAAAGGAAGGATTCCCACAAATTAATAAGAAATGTTATATGGATGTAATTTAACAAGACATCATCTGCACTTGTATCCATAACACACATTTAAGATGTAAAATAAATTATAAAAAATCATTCTTAAAATCACATCCACTTAATCAAGAGTGTAGCTAATTAATCATGTATTGAATTTACACAGCAACTTGGTATAAAAGAAGATCTAAAAAACATAAATACAAAGGTTAATAAACAGCATTTGAAAGCTGGGCACATATTCAGAAAGAATAAAACAAATAGCTAATGTCTGGGACATTCAGAGAATGGGAAATTAAATGAATTTTAATCAACTGAATATAACAAAAAAAATGTCTATTTTGATTCAATCTTGAATATTGAGACTCATTCTAAAAAATGCTAGTAATTTCCTGCCTTCCTAAGTACAGTATAGGGAATATTAGTCAATCATAGCCAAATAATTCGGAATCTTGAAGGGTCTCTTGGTGCTCAAGCTGAGTATTACTTCTGATAGAAATTAGGCCATGGACAGGAAAGGTAGAGTGAATACATCCTCTCAGAAAGCTTACTAAATTAATTTGTGATGTCAGCTTGTATTCTATCAGTGTTCACCTCTGCTGTACCATAAAAGCAAATGAGGAACTCTCAGGAAAAATAATAAGAACAGTTCCAATGTCCTGACCACACCCAAATTAAAGCAGACTCTCTGGGTGTAGGGCCCAGGCATCTGCATTTACTGACCCTTCCCCAGCTGATTACAATGTGCTGTCCCGAGTTGAGAATCACTTCATGCTGTTTGCCTCTTCCTCCAAATTGTAATATGCCTACTGAGGTTTCTTTTCACACAAATCTAAGGAAAAGTATCTGTCAGAGAAACTTAAAACAGGTAAAACAGTTACTTAGAAAAGCTTACTATGGTGGCAATAAGGGGTGGGGGGGGGCGTGCTGGGGAGGAGGGTATTCTATTCTTCCAAAATACCAACATAAATATAAGCCAAGGTTACCTCAATTTCCAAAATAAATTATTCTTTAAATATTTTTAAAAAATAAAAAGCAAAGAGTTAAGAGCCAGGACACATAGTCAAACTGTCTGGATTATACTCCTGTCTCTGCCTCTAATCAACTACATGACAAGGAGTCATTATTCATCTTCTGGGTATATGTCAGGGTGCTCCCCTAGAAGTGGGGATCATAACACAGTCCTCACAGACCTACAGAAACAACTAAATGAGAGAGAGAGAGGGGTGTGTGTGTGTGTGTGTGTGTGTGTGTGTGTGTGTGTGTGTCTGAGACCAGGGGTAGCTGGAAAGCACTATATATGTGTTTGCTATTATGGGTGATGATGCTAACAATGATAACAACAGTAACGAAAAGGTATGTGCAAATTAAATTACTACATATTTTAAGTGCTTATAAACTCTAAGTACAAACTTCTTAAAAAAAATCATTGTTCAAAGTTTTTGCCTTTTAAAATTATTTAAATAAACTGTGGGAAAATATGGAAAGAATAATTATATTTTTTTAGTTTGCGTTAACTGTAGTAAATGCTTAAATAACTCAACAGGCCATCTAAATTCATTTTACCAAAAGGAAAAAATGAGTCTTGTTAGCTGATTAAATACAGAAAGAGCTTGACAAGGAGCCCTCCAGAAGGATCAAACAATGTGGGACTGGCAAGAAAGTGAACTAGAGAATAACCAAAAATACTCACTTTATCTACAACATCTGTAATTCAAACAAAGGAACACAATATTATGTCAATATCAAGTATCTGGGAATTCTATTCACAACAAAGGCAAATGGGTTTTCCACATAACAGGAAATACAATTTGAATAATATTCAAAATGTATTTCCTCTACACATTCCTTCAATCCAGTGTCTCAAATTAATTTTGGTATCAAGAGGTACAAATATCCCATTACAATAGCTTCATAGCACAGAAAGCAACTATTTTCATTTCTCTTACAAGGCTGGGAAGAGCTAAATAGAAGCAACTCATAAAACTAAGACATAATTTTGTAATTAAATTAGATTAAGAGTAATGAACTTTGAATTAAAGCCAGGGTCTTTTGTATTTCTAAACTCTGGTTTATATTCAAACTAGCACTGAGGTTGCTACTCACATGATGAATTGCTCTGATGGTGACATGAAAATCATATTAATGCACTATGCCCTACAAATGATTCCAAAGAAACTGCAACAGTGTCATTTCATAATAACGAGGCTGATTTTAAAATACACCTTAAGAGGTTAGACTTTAATTAGAAATTCTACTAAAAAAAAGCCATTAAGAAAAAATTCCATTCCTATAAAATTTATTCTACAGGGTGTAAGCAATTATCTCATTTGGCTAACAGGAGGTTAATGGGGCAAAAATTGGGGGTTCATGGGAGTAAAAGTAAGTAGTGTTAAGAATAACAGACCTTAATCTAGCAGTTGATGATTTAAATTATGCCCCAAAACACTAAAGTTTTAATCTCTGAGGAGGAGCCATCTGATGCCAACATTGCTGTGATAATCCTCAAATGATTATCTTAGAAAAAGACACCACCAACCACATGGAGTCCAGTTCTTGTGAATATAATCATCTCTCCTATTCCAGGACTTTAAATCACGTTAAAACTTATTCTGTAAAATGCTTCAAATTTCTGAGGGCCTAAGAAGCTTTCACCTATGATGGAGCATTTATTGGTGAATTATCCTCACAGGAAAAATCTTCTAGCCAACAAATTCTTCTTTTAAAAATCTTTCTTAGTTCTGTTCCCAAAGCATTATGAAATACATAAATAAATACTTATTTGCCCAAACAGATCTAAGCTTCAACGCGTTAGATCAAAAGACCACAGCAGAGTCTAAACAGAAAACAAGTCACTATTATCTTGAAGAAGAAAAAAGATTCACATATATACATAAATAGATGGTCACTGGCTTTTAAGACAGTACATTTCTGTTCCTGAACAATTACTTAGGGACAGGGATGAATTGTTTAGTCAGAGACTAATTGTTTATTATATGCCAATAATGGAAGTCAACACAATTGGACCTTGAGCTCATTAAGCTCAGGGCATAGCAAGATAGAGAAAGACAAATACTGTGTGATATCACTTCTATGTAGAATCTAAAAATAGAAGGGAAAAATTCAAACTCACAGCAACAGAAAGAAAAGTTGCGGGGACTGGGGGTGATAGAAATAAGGAGAGGTGGGAAAAAGCTACAAACTTTCAGTTATAAAATACTGGTCTCAGGGCCTCCCTGGTGAGTCAAGGGATTAAGTCTCAGCACTACGCAGCTATCCAGAGCTACTGCAGCACAAGTTCAATCCCCAGCCAGGGAGCTTCCCACATGGCACAGCCGACCTCTCCTGACTCACCCACTGCTCCCCTCAACCATGTATTTCATTCTGCCTGTTTTCCTCCCCACTTTGTCGCTGGTGAATCCTCTCACCCCCTCACATCTCTGGCCTATACCCTAGCTCTTGTATGCATAAATAAAATAAATCTTTAAAAAAAAAATACTGGTCTGAGGATGTAGTGCATAATGCGGTGGCTCAAGTTGAGTATGATAATTAACTTGGTGAGAGTAATCCTTTCACAATCTATATATGAACAGCAAATCATCTCAATGTACACTTTAATAGCTTGCAATTGTTTTGTCACCTATACCTCAATAAAGATGAATTTTTTTTAAATAAAGACAAAATAAAACAAAAATTAACTTTTACAAAACCACCACAAAGGATTGAGTTTACAAAGTTCCAGGCACAATGTTAGATACTTCATGTATCATATTTTTTTTATTTGTGTCTTACATTCCTGTATATTCCCCATAGGTTTCCCACCATCAATTCACCTGTGAACCACATGTATCATATTTAACAGCAACTCTATGAAAGTAAAACCCAATCATACAGATGAGGAAACCAAGGCTTAGACTGTTGAGATTCACCAGAGGTTACTCATTTAATAAGAGATTGAGCCAGAATCCAAAACCACATCTGTCTGACTTCAAAACTGGTTTTCCTTTTGTTTTTCTTATAGTCATTGCATTTTTTTTTTATTGAGGTAACATGGGTTCATGGCACTTTTTATAATTCAGAAGTGTAAGCTCACATCTCTTTAGACATATATTACCGCACCACACCCACCACCAAGGTTTTCTTAACTAGCTTCTGCCTTCCAAGTTAGGACTGTTTATAGAAAGCTGCCATGCCTTAAAGCAATCACCTAATAGTTTCCAATGCCTCTTACTAAGGAATTCTTTTAGTACCCTTAATTAGGGAGCATCTATATTAAGTTGTTAAATATTAAGCATCTCTATTAAGCAATTCCTATATAAGGATTCCAGTAAAATCAATTTATTTCACAGGTAGTTCCAGAAGATATCAGGAGTAAGAAATCTACACAGCAAGGGAAAGAAGACCATGAAGGGAGTGTTTTCAATCGAGTTATCATTGTGGGTCCATGGACTTAATCCCATTGGAAAGTTCTGGGGAAAAACATAATGCGTGCACCTTTGAATTATCCCACACAACAGCTGACAGAGCTGTGACTTTAGACATGGCTGTTTGGATCGGGATGCTGCTAATTCCCAGGAACTTACAGGCAGCAGCAATGGTGGAAAAGTGAGCTTTAGTGAATAGGAAAAGCAAAGGAAGGCTAGCCACGAGGGTACAAATCGTGGCCTCTGGAGTAATAAGGACAAGACTACAGATTTTGTGCCATGTCTGTGCTTCTTCAGTAATAAAGAAGAAAATTCAGGGAAGGAAAAAGACTTAGTTCACAGATGCTACCGGTTAGTTGGCTGTGTACTGCTCCAGAAAAAATATAAACATCCCAGCACCCAGAAAGCAATCCTCTTCCTAGGAAAAGGGCACAGGATGGAATAGAGAAGAGCGCAGGAGACCATGGAGATGGATCGCGGGTGAGTTGGTGGTGGGCTACCCAAGGGGAATACAAAATGTAAAAGACATAAATAACAACAAAAATATATATTAAAAAAAAGAAAGCAATCCTCACTACTATTTTGCTGTTTTCTAAGGTAATTTCAGGTATTATTTCAGGCTTTGGGAGAAGTGAATAAATAAAAATGAACAGAGTTGATTTTCATAATTTATAACTCCATCAGTACACTCACAGTTGAATACTCTGCCCCGATTGACCACATAAAACAAAGGTCAAAACTAATGTTTCTGGGATACAGTAGGGAAGTATGTCTGAAAGAGGAAGCACCATTGTTAATGAATGATTAATGAAATGCGTGGTGCCCAGTGGTTCTTACTAAAAGTAGACTACTTTCTAAAAGGATATCCCCAGAATTTCTTGTGGAGAGTTACCACGCATTAAACAAAATATTTTTGAATGCTTGACTCTTATGCTGAAAAATGTTGTTATGACTTATGTAAATATTTTTAAACTTTGCTTTTTGAATTCCATTTAGAAATTGAAGGTTACTATAAGAAAAGTCAGTTGCCAATAACAGAAACCTAAACATCAATGTGTACAAGGATCTCAAATTTTACCTACTGCAAAATCACAAGCCAGAACAAGATGGACGATGGACTAGAGGGCAGAGCAAATCCCTCCTGTCCTTAGTCCCTACAAAAGTCTGAACATGCTGGTATAAATTTATGCCTATAAACTAGGGTAAACAGAGTCGCACATGTGAAATCAGAAAGTGTAAGAGGTAGGTGATAAATGGAATAAAAATGAAGTAGGAAATGACATCCCAGAAGCCAATGGGCTTTTAAAAACAGGAGTGGATCTATGGGTCATTCACACCAGGTGACAGAGGGATCAGTCCTAGGAGTGAGAGGGACATTTCAACACAGGTGAATTTACCATCGCTGCTGCCAACTCCCTGATGCTCCACACCCTGAGCCAGAAGAAAGCCACAGAGACAAGGAGCCACCACAGCCAGTCCCAACCAGGAAGAACAGGGAGCCGTGAACATATTACTATCCACTTGAAGAAATTAAATTTAGAGCTCCACCTGAGGCGAGAAAGCGTATACTGTTAAAATAGTAACAAGGACGTAAAACAATGGTATTTCATTAAAAAATAAAAATAAAAAATAAAGGGGAATACACAATGTAAAAGATATAAATAACAATAAAAATGAATAAAAAAATAAAAGTAAAGGTGTTACCAAGATTACCTTGGGAACAAATGTTTAATTAATTAATTTAGAACTCCACCTCACACCTGCCCTCAAAACACATTACAAGATTGCTATGGTCTGAATGTGTTCCGTACCCGTCCCCCCAGTTTTACATATTAAAAACCTAATGTCCAAGGTGATGGAATTAAGAGGTAGGGGCCTTTGGGAAGTAATTATGTGCAGAGGACCCTGGGATTAGTGCTTTCACAAAAGAGGTTTCACGGAGGGATCCTGAGCTCCTCCTTGTGAGGATGCAAGAAGCAGCAGCCTGGAACGGGGCCCACACCAGAGCCTGATCATGCTCTCAACCTAATCTCGGACTTCCAGTCTCCAGAACTGTGAGAAATATATTTCTGTTCTTTGTAAACTACCAGGCTGTGTTATTTTTTTATAGCAGCCCGAATGGACTACATCATTATACATGAGTTATAAACCTAAATAATAATGATGATGATGTGGCGGGAAGACCATAAATAAAGGAAAAGAAATATGAATATATCAAAGTTTAAAACATCACGAGGTCTTTGTTATGCATAAGTACTTATGAATTTCAAAGACAAGCCACAGACAAGAAGAAAATATTTGCAACGTCTATCATATCAGTGCAAGAATTAGCATCTAGAATACACAGAGAGCTCCTAACACAAGGACAAGGGACAGCAGTAGGTAATTCAAGTTAGAGCAAGCAGAAATGACCCATATCTGTGGAAAAATATACACAGTTTACTAGCAAATCAAGTGATGTTAAATTAAAACACAGAGGTACAAAGTTGCATCTGACTAACAAAATTAAAGTGTTTCCTAATAGTCTATCAGCAAGGTTAAGCAAAAAGTTCCTCTCACACAAGATTGGCAGGGTTTTAAAATGGCACAACCATTAACTAAAATTTGGGATATGTATAGCCTTCAATCAGCAATTGTACTTTTGAGAATTTACCTCAGGGAACCCGTGACCCATATACCCAGAGAGGGATACACAGGGCTGATTATTATTCTATATTATAGGATTATTTGCTGTAGTCCCAAATTAGAAACAAATGCCAAGAGCCCATCAATGAGAACTGTTTACTATTTCCTAAAATTTAGTAAAACATCCACGGGATATGATAGAGCCCAGTAAAAGAAGAGGTACAGTCACACACATGAAAAGTTCTTTAGGTCACATTGTAAAGAAGCAAGTGTGAAACAATAAAAACATGCTGTTATTTAGAATAAAATCAATATAAGCAAAATAAAATGAAGTATTTCCATAGTTTTGCATACACAAATTTATTTAGAGGGGGCCTGGAAAGATACCATGGAACTGTAACCAGTAGTTGATGCTGGAGACAGCCTAGGACTGGAGTCAGTGGCAGGGAGGGCTAAGGCCTTTTAGACTATTTCACGCGCTCACAAAAAAAGTTATTTATACATTATCCACAAAATTAAAAATGAATGAAATCTGTAACAGGAAAGAAAGTAGTAGGGTCCTTTATTTAAAATATGTATTTTTCTTCCTATCCCTTTTGAATGATGTTTCTCAATCCTATCTGCTCTCTCTCCCCACCCCCTGACCCCCAAGCTCCTGTTTTAAGGATACAAGGAAGAATTTGATGAACTGTATTGAACTTCCTGGATCTGGACTAGCAGCGACTAGTTTTATTTTTACTCCAACCTTGGCACAGAAGCAGGGCATCAAGTTGCAAGGCAAAGGCTCACTTTGTTTCATATTCTAGCAGGATAGCTTTTTATTAGCTCTTTAACATTGACCCCTTTTTTCTTCTTTAGCTTTTCTTCCAAAATTGGGATGCAGATTCTTCCTGTAGTTCACATGGTTTTCATGGCTAACATTTCCAGGGTTGGTTTCTGGTCTCAATATGGTACAGCTTCAAAGAAAAGTCAAAGCCTAATACAGGCAACCTCTTAAATACCCAGCTTGTGCAGAAGGTCCTTCTCACACAATTAGAGACAGCAGATCCTCTTCTCATGATGCACACTGACATTAAAAAAAAAAAAGACCACCATGCTTCTAATAGTCCTATTCAAAAGCTCATTTTTGACTAATTACAGTCAAATAAGATTTATAGAGTAAGAAAGATTTACAGAGCTAGCAAAAAAGAGGGAAGAATAATTAAAGTAAGTTCAGAGCTGGCACCAAGTATGAGCAGTTATTCCTTAAGATGATCTTCATATGTGTATCTTCTTCCACCCATTCCAAATATCCTTTCACTGTTATACCAAAACACATTTTTGCTAAAAATTACATGCTAAGTTCGATTTTTAATTCCTAAGTCTTTCATCTGTTCTGTCTGTCTTCTTTACCACCTATCATTTCCATGGTGACAGAACAAAGAAGCCAGAGTGTCATTTTCGATGAAGGGTAAAATCAGTGGATTGAAATAGGTGGCTCTGGCACATGGTATAATGTAACGAAGACAGGAGAGAGGACATGAAAGAGATGTGCATAATGTGAGGATTTTCCTCCAGGGTTACAAAAAAGAAAGACCTTGCAAAAATACTCTTGACCAAGAGCTTCTTCAAGCTACTCAGCTGGTGTACAGAAAGAAAGGCTTCAAGAAGTTATGAACTAGGCCACTTGACACAGGTTTCATAGACAATGAAGAAGCTCAAAGGAAGATGAGAGTCATATAGCAAGACATATCAATGCTAGCTTCTAAATCCATGGCAAACACAGCATGGATAATCAACAGATAACTGTGAACATGTATTTCTCTTCTAAGACAGAATACCTGTAATACATGTCATAGATCACATCAAGTCTAATTGTCAGAAAAAATATTTTAAAGAAAGTAGACCTGTAAGTATCAAAATGGTTCTACTTTTCATTTAGCTACCTTCAAACGATCATATGCAAAATCATGTACTCAAAGCTTGATGTGGCATCCACCATTTGTGAGTCCCTTTCTTGGAGCCTGAGGTTACTCTCCTATTATCACTTAACAGGAGTTCACCTCCTAGAAAAGGATGCATCATTCATTTTGTTCCAGGACTGGGCTTACAGCCAGAATAAAATGACAAACTTGGAAGCATGAAAAGTGTAATGTTTTTCTTTAATCCTCCCATCTTTTAGATAATGATATATGATCACTGACTAAAAAATAAACCTGACAGTTCTGATATATGACAGAGGAATAACTGAAGTATCTAAAAAGTAAGAACAAAATTTACCATCCTTTGGCAAGAACTGTAAGATTAATATCCATGACAAGAAAAGCAATAGGAAATAAAAATAATTGCTAACTCCCTTATTTGTTTCAATTGGTCATAAACAGCATTTCAACCAAGAGAAACTGGTTGGTATAAAGAAATTGAGAAAAAATTTCCTATATCTAAAAGTAAGCAAGAGTCAAAATACTGGGTTCAAAGAATAATAGAGATGCACCAAATAGCCTTCAGTCCTAAACCTTCTCTCTTAAGCAACGAAATATTTATGATTGGTCTTAGAGGGAAGCTTAACTGAGTTGCCCTGAATTATTAAAAAACCCCAAAATATCTTCTGTTGCTTTTATAGAAGCTTAATTTACAAGGAGAAAAATAAAACTGACAATTGAGTTTCTTGTACAAATACCCAACCTTTAAAAATGCTCTAGGCATTATAAATATGTCTTTCATGAATATAGCTTCAACAGTGTAAAAATAGACTTTAGGAAGAAAAAAATAAACCTCGTTCAAGCCATTGTTTTATACATAACAGCAGGAAACCAAACAGAATGTCAAAGACAAAGTGATTAACACAGCCACTAATAAACATGACCATTAAAGTATGAAATCTTATTCAAGCACATTTTTTGACATTAGCCCAGATTCTATGTTTTTAGCTCAATACCTTTAGCCAGAGATAATTCCAGAGCATCAACATTCAGAAAGTAACCCCAGGGACACAGGCTAAAATTCTCCTTTTGGAAGACATGTAAAAGGCCCACTCAGGACTGGCTTTAGGGTCTAGACATTACTTTCAACACTTTGAGAGTTTACTCTAAGCATCACCTGGACCCCAAATGTGTCATTCACAGGGCAAGTTCCATTCCACTTAGAGGTAAAATTAAGGTTGTCCCAAAAGCAGAACTGAGGTGGTCAAGCTCCAATTAACTTTGCATACACGAACCCACATGGGAATGTGAAAGAGCTATCAGTACTCTACAATTTAGTTTCCCCTCAGTAGAAACTGTGCAGATATTTCGTGGATTTCAATATATATTTAGCACTCTGAGAAAAGTCTATCCCATCTCTCCAAATATTAGAACTTAGAGGGCCAAAATATTCTGTCTTGTGTGGTCTTGAAAGTTTCAAACACAGAACTGTGGCATTGACACTTGAAATAATAACCACTCTCTATGAATATAGTTGTCTAAATGCCCATTAAATTTCAAAGAAACCATGTTCTGTAGTCTTCTTTTTTAATAATTCAACATGAAATCATCTCAATTGTTTTCATAATAAATGAGATCATACATCCATGATATGGTGGTCACAAAGCTAATTTGGGAAGATATTCCTGAAAAGTTGAAGGTATAGGTTAAAGGTATCTTACACTTACTCTTGATTTTCTAATATAAACAAATGATCAAGGTCAAGTATCCACCAAGTCTGGGAGAAACAGCAAAAAGTGAAAGAAGAGAAAAGGAAAGCCAAAGTCATAGTCAAACTGCCATTGCAGTCAAAAGTGTCTTCATCACCTTTTTATGGGTGAAGTTGGGGGGGGTGGTGAACAGGGAAATTAAATCAGTAACACCATTTTCTTCTACAACAAATTATTTTACATGTCTATGTTCTTGTCCTAAAAAACACTTTCTAGGATATAGCACATCTAATATTTTAAACTAGAGTCCTTGAAAAATCCTAAGACACTTCTGTCTCAGATTTACTTTAATTAGGAGAGCCCGACAAGATGGCAGCAGAGTGAAGAATGCCAGGCTCAGCTTACGTCCTCCACAGACAACCAGATCACAGAGGAACAGTAAAAAAACCCTGAAAGGAAAGAAGACAGATGAGCACAGCACATTCTAAGAGCAATGGTCCGGTGGACAGTGGTGGGAGAAACTCTAAGTGAACTATAGTTAGGGTGGCCCTGGGCAGTACAACCCACAAGACTGAGGGCAGCAGCTATGCAGAGCCCCTACAATTGCTGACTCAGGGCACAGGCCAATTTTGGGGACTCATGAGATGCAGCATGCATTGCATAAAAGGGTGCATAGAGTTGGCACCCAGGATAGAGGTGGTGCTGTCTGAAAGTTACAGGAGCTGGGGTGCAGATCAAGGATTACTAGCTTGAACCTGAGGTTCTCAATATATAGCACAGCTAGAGCCTGAATCAGTTAGTGGAAGAGACAGGTCAGATCATCTGTATCTTTTCATAAAAAGGCTACTCAAACTCCACGCTGAGATAGTCAAAACACCTTGCGAAACCCTCAGCCCCACTTCAGTGCTAAAACCAAGCAACAAATGAACCCTTGCACAAACCACAATTTAAGCACCTATTAATAACGGGAATAAATACCCAGAATAAGGCTCTGTGCTGGAGAAGAAGAGAACAACTAGCAGCCTGTGACTACTTATCAACTATAATCCATGCCCAGCACTGCACCTAGTGCTCAAAAATAGCCTAGAGTGGAAGCAGACAGGAGACTGTAAGAGACACTAAGAATGAGAGCTGACCTAGAGGAAGGGATCACTGTGGATCCCCAGCACAGCTCTGGGATCCACTGGAGGTGATCCTTTGGTGCCCTACTGCCCCAGTCTCTTTCATAGCAGTTGCCCCTCACTGGTTCCAGTTCTTCCATTATTTCAACAGGTGCAAAGGTAAGAGTCTGAAAGTCTGCATGCATTATAACCCATTAAAACCAAACCTGAGGGGACAGGAGAACATACTACAAATGCCGATGCAGCAAAACAAACCAAAAAAAAAAAACCAAAAAGAGTCTGAATCCCGCAGAACTGCAGAACATGACTGGAGAGGAGTCCAAAGTATATTATAACAATGCTTATGAAACTCAAACAACACAGGGTGTAAAACAGCAACAGAATAAAGAAAATATGAGGCTACAATTAGAAGTAACAGAGCTTAGGAATACTACAAACTGAATTAAGGTTCTCTTTCCTTAGAATATTCAAAGAAATCACAAATGAAATAAATATATTTATGTAGATAAGACATACTTTGCAAATCAGCAACTAATTGGAAAATGTAAAACAGACATCTTACTTCTTACCTTGTTTTGATCTGTCCAGTAAAAGAAAAATCCCTGAGGGTCAGTCCTCAAAATGATTGGCGTGACGATAGCGGAGTCCTAGAAATGTTAGAAAAAAACACATGAATCAATATATATTACTGTAGAGGTTGCTTAAAACAAGTAGTAATTGTTCAGAGTTTCTCCAAGGTCATCAATTATTAATAAACATTTCCAAAATATTAGACATGGAATCTTGAACCTCATAGGATTATTAATGACATAACTGGGGCACTTTACCAATAATTAAAGTATTTGTATGTTATATGTAAAGGAAAAGTCCAGTGATGCATAGATTCACCGATTAGGACAAGTTTTTAAAGGCTTAAAAGGCTTTGACATGTTTCTATTTAAAAGCTATATTTAGCTTTCCAAATAATTTTAATATTACACATCACTACATATTTTTCTGGTGAAAACTATCTAAGATCCATTCCTAAAGATAATATGTTAAATTACATTTGTTCCATAAAATGATTTTTAATTGTACTAAAGAGAGTAAACACAGCATTTGGGCATTGCTGTTTCCAAGGTAACAGTCAATAAGGCCATCTTCTACATATTCAGAGAAATATACTCAAAATTTTTGTGAATTTAAATTTCACACAATAAAATAAAATATCATAGACAAATATTCTTCTGAATTTAAAGCATGCACATTATAAAGCAAAAACTGCATGCACTGTGATTATATTAAACATTTCTAAAATATGTGTTCTTTTCTTTTGGCAATTTTCAGAAAGGCAAACCATCTGCACGACAAAATACATGTAACTGGATATGAATTTTTATACCAAAATACTTAGGCCTTTGAAGAAATTGCATATTTTAAAGAAAAATAAATTATCAAATTTTCAAACTTTTCATATACATTATCACTACAGTATGTCACATCCTCTATCTGATCTATCTTCTATCTATTATATTGACTTTCTGTAATGAAAATCTGAAATTGCAGCAATAATTCTGGAATTCAGGATTGTTTTTCTGATGAGTAAAGCAGATTGATGCTTTTAGGCACATGTTAAGTTTCATTGTAAGAACCACATTCTAGAGTCTGTTTACCCTCCCTGCCTCATTCTACACACCATGACTGAAAAAAAAAAAAAAGAGACAATAATAATACCTATCTCAGTGGATTTTTTTGTGTGTGAGAATTGAATAGGATAATTTGGGTAAAGCACTTGGACCAAAACTTTCCACATATTTTTTTTTAATTATTATAGTAGATTGGGTTTGAGAATTGACTTACAAAAACATTATATGAAAGTTTGTCTGACATTCTTTGTTATTGTAGTAAATATAAAATCTGCCATTTTTAAGTGTGAAGTTCAGTGGCACTAAGTACATTCACAGTGTTGCACAACCATTCCCACCATTCATCTCTTTTCCATCTTCCCCAACTGAAACTCGATGCTCATTAAACACTGCCACTCCCTCCACCCTCCAGTCATTGGCAATCTCCATCCTACATCTTGTCTCCAAATTTGAATACTCAACATAACTCATATAAGTAGAATCAAACAATATTTGTCCTTCTGTGTCTGGCTTACGTCACTTAGCATAATGCATTCAAGGTTGATCTGTATTGTGGCATGTATCAGAATTTATTTCTTTTTCAAGGCTGAATAATATTCTGGGGAGTGTGTGTGTGTGTGTGTGTGTGTGTGTGTGTGTGTGTCCCATTTTGTTTATCTATTCATTCTTTGAAGGGTATTTGGGTTGTTTTCCACCATTTTGCTATTGTTAATGAATAATGTTGTTATGAACACAGTCTATAAATATCTGTTTGAGTCCCTTTAAGTATATTCCTAAAGTGGACGAGTTGAATCATATGACCACTCTGTGCTTAATTTTTGAGAAACTGTCACTCTATTTAATCCCAATAATTAAGATTAATTCTTAACATACAGTTTGAAAAAATATATTTTTGCAGATACAAAGATGTCAACTGATTTTTCGTCAACAAACATGACTCAGAAAAAAAAATTTTAATTTAAAAATATATCTTTTATGAGGATTGTGCAGCTTACTCTATTGCATAAAACTTCAGCTGGAGTTTTAAAATTTCAAGCTACTTTTAAATGTCAAAAGAAATGACATCTGGAAACAAATTTGCTATTATAATGAAAGAATTAAAATTTATTTTAGTTTTTTTCTATGAATTACCTGCATAAGAGTTCAGAGCACAATTTCCAATAAATCATAGCAATATTTTCAACTCTGTCTTATCATCTACTCTTCTCGATTTGGGCAAACAAAAGCTTCCCACAAGCTTCCCACGCCACACAGTCCCACTTCCATGCGAATTTGGAATTAAGCTGTAGGTAGACTTATTCTCAGGTAAATTCCTTACCAGGGCTGACAAGAGTGTCTGGTAAGATGCTACCAGAAAACCTGGTGGTAATTCACAGCAAGAATTCCAACACAATCAAACATTTAAGTTAAAAGAGTAAAACTATTCAAATGTATTATTTTGGAACACTGTACTAAGCTGCTTCATTGGTTTCAAATACTGTTATTTTTAGTTTATTCCTTCTCCTCCTTCAAAATTAAAATCCTTTGTTCAGTATTTTTTTGACCCCATTCTTCCGGTCACACTTCCTCTGTTAAATGACCATTTATCTCAGTTCCCTGCCTGCTTCCTCCATAATCACCTCTAACATTCCAAGATCAGCTGGAACTTGGCATTCTTGCCATGCAAGACCGGCTTTGACCCAGAAATACATGAATATCCATTTTTAATTCCACCTGCTTTTTTTTCCCACCTCCCACACAGCTGCCAAGTGTCTGTATTCTCCCCATATCAAAGTAGCCACTCAACCCACAGCTCAAGTGTTCCTCCTCGTCAGAACATATGCTCTAGTTCGAAGTTTGAACTACATGGTCATTCTTCATTTCCAAGGCAACTGAAGATGAACTGTGACTCGAGCATTTTACTGCACAACAGTAGAGAAAACTCATATTCTTATTTTTTTTTTAAGACTTTATCCTTCCATCAATTTCTATAAGATACATACCCAACAGATTTTGGCTTTCAAACTTCTGGGTGCATCAGATTTACCAGAAGGGCTTGTTAAAACACAGATTGCTGAGCTCTCTCCCCTCATTTCTCATGTACCAGATCTGGGGTAAAGTCTGAGGATCCACACACATCTCTAAGAAGCTCTCAAGGCTGCTGCTACTGGTGCAGAGACCACATTGATATCCATGTATAAGCCTACAGTGGGTGCGGCTTTAGTTTTTTAAAAGATGAAACGTGAAAATAAATAAGTAAATCATTATTTAAAAAAAATAATATATCCTAAAGAAACTGGGAGGAAATGACAAAGGTACTTGCAGCGACAGGAAGACTCAGGAGCACAGGTTTGCGAGGATAGCTGCACAGACAGGTCAGAAGGAGGAGTCCTGGAGCCCTTGGTGGCTTTTTAGACTTTTAATGTCTTTTGAGTGAGGCAGCCAGGTACACGGCAGGTTGGGGGCCAGGGGGCCAGGAGGATGGCAGGCCTACCAGCCCACAGTAAGTCTTTACTCTTTCTGGGCTCTCTGGCGACGCCTCCTGGTCTCGCCGCTGCACCCTGAATAGTCCTCTGCTCCACACTCTGTTCTCTGCCGCTTCTTTTAAGCCCAGTCTCTGGCTCAGGTGTGCCCACTCACACATGCCCACACCTTGCTTCAGGTGCCGGCCATCAGGCATGCGTGTAGGCCTGCAGAGGTATATCATTGAGGGGAGGGCAGAAAAACCTGACAACTCTTTCATTTACCCTACAGTACTAACAGCACAAGTCCCTCCCCATACCAGAGTATTCTTTATTAAAAATCCCTGACGGAAAAATGAGACACATCCTGAACATCTGTTCTGAGTCTATCACTGCCATATGAACTTTAAGTAGATTTTCTCATTTAATACTTATAATAAAGAGAGATACACTATCAATATACCCAACTTTACAGATAAATATCCCAAAGTCTGGGTTAAATAACTTTCCCTAGGAAACCCAGCTAAGCTACGAGGGAAACACTAGAAATTAACCTTTATGTACAACAGCACACCAGTGTACTCAACATCATTTCATTACTCCCTGCTAAGTCTTTTTATACATTTATTTTCCTGGACATCCTCCACAAAATTTTAACACCACCATTGTTCTGAATATTATCAATTTATATGTTGTATAATGTGTATGTGTATGCTTCATACAAAATTTTCTAAAAACAGTAAAAAGATGTTTTTGTCCATCAAGAATCATTTTTTATTTTGGGGGAGGTGATTTGGGCCCAACTGAGAATGCAAGCTCTGGGCCGAGCTGTCCAATGTGGGCTCGCTAGCCCCCTGTGGCTACTGACCATTGGAAAGTGTGTTTGCATGAGATTTTCTATGAGAATTAAACCAAAAATGCAAAATAGTTCATTAATTTTTGGTATATTTTGAAAAAACATATTGGGTTAAATAAAATGTTATTAAAATTCATTCCACATTTTCCCCATCTATTTCTTTTTACTTATTTTAATGTGACTTATAGAAAATTTTAAAGCTGCTATGTGATTCAACTTATATTTCTATTGGGCTATTCAGCTCTAAACCTTCATGGGACAATAAGGTTTCTTGTTAAAAGGAAATCTCTTTAACAAAGCAAACCTGGTCAGCTTATTCCAGTTAGAAAGTTTTGAGTTTTTTTTTTCTCATGTTAGCAGCTATAATCTCATTTTAACATCTAAGTGTTAATAAATACTTCAAACATTTAAACAGAGGCATCATGCTGTACCTCTTTACCAGGCTGAGTTGAGTTATGGGCTGAACTGAATACTCAATACTGAAGTCCCAACCACAATACCTCAAAATGTGATCTAAATTGGAGATAGGGTCTTTGCAGAGTAATTAAGTTAAAAGGAAGTCATGGTGAGTCCTGATCCCCTGTGACTGATAGCTTTATACAAAGAGGAAATGTAGACACAGGCACACACAGAGGGAAGACTCAGGGAGAAGTCAGTAAGTTATTAGCCCAGGTAAGAGGCCTGCAACAGAGCCTTCCCCTCTGGCCCTCAGAAGGAACCAAGTCTATCAATGCCTTGTTCTCAGACTTTCAGCCTCTGAAACTGAGAAATCTGTTCCTTCAGCAACTTGGTCTGTGCTGCTTTGTTACGACACACTTAGTCATAAAAAATAAGTGATAACCTTAAACCTTAAGGCTAATACCAAGGACATATCCATAGCACATCCCTTGGGGCCACTGTCAGAAAGTCTATTGGCCAATGTTGACCAAAATCCCAACTGCACAGTGAATCTGAGGCCTTACACTATTACACGAGAAAGCATGTGAATCTAGATGTGCACTTCTAAACTAATCAATATCACAGAGTCAACAAGAAAAAATAACAAGTGATGTTCCACAGGGATTGCCCAAGACTTGCACCAGGAAGCAGCAGAGCCAAGCAAAACAAATACATACATTGGGGAAAAACAGCTTATATAAAGTGAAGCAAATTCTGCGGGTCACAGGAAATCAGATGTGATGTCCATCTAAAGTCAGTAGTGCGGTCCTGACTCCAAAACACACACACACAGACACACACACACACACACACACACACACACACACACACACACACACAGCAGTCTTATGGTGTTAAATTAGAATCAGTGAAATATAAATCCTCTGTGGGTGAGTGTTGATGAGAATTTTCTTCCAAGGTCTGTCCAGCCTGAAATTTCCCCAAATAAAGGAGAGCAGAGGAGGTAAGAGGCCCATCCAGAATAGAGGGCGTAAAACAGTGGAGAGAAGTACCATCAAGTGATGTGTCTTTTACTGACAGGTATGAAAATCTCTTTTAACACAGCACAGCGAAAAGGTAGAGGCATGGTTATCCAGTATCATGCAAGGTACTTCAGACACTGTCATTTGGAATACAAAATGAAAGCCCGCTCCCCAGTCATCCAAGGTGCTTATTGTTGAGTGGGGGCAGCAGATGAATAAACCAATCATTTCAATAAGAACTAGCTCTGATGGGTGTCAAGTGCCATCTCACTGTGATTCTAATTTGCATCTCCCTGATAACTAATAACTAATGATGTTGAACATCTCGTATGTTCATTGACCACATGGTGTGTTTGTATATGTGAGTATATGCACAAGTATATATAGTAGCCGAATGCTGTTTAAATTAAGATTTAATTCAGTGTTTTGAAGTTTAATCATTGGCTTTTGAACTGAGCAATGTTGTACTCTAGGGAAATCTTGGTGATTTTGGTTGTCACCCTGAAGGTTTTGCTACTGGCATGTGGTGGGGTAAGGCCAAGATGCTGCTAAACCTTACAAGACACAGGCCAGGCCCCCAAAACAGCTATCTGGCCTAAATGTCAACAGTGTTTTGTTATGAAATATGATTTTCAAGGCTTCCTATTGACTTTATATAAAGTCAGTAGTATATATACAGAGCCTTGCTATCTTGTCAGCATTACCTCAGTCTCTAAGCTCCCCACTTGTTTATTCTGCTTGGTCCTCAAAGTTCTCTGTTCCTGCCCTCCTTGGAATGCCCATATATGCTATTCCCTTAGCCTGACACATTCCCCTCCTCAGGTTGGCCTAAGTCCTACTTATAACTCAGGCCTTTCTATAAAAAGAACTTCTCCAGAGAAACTATCCACACTTCTTGCCAGTTGTAATGAAACAGTTACCCCCGTCTTTGTTTAGCATCTCTCACCCCCATAGGCTATAAAGGCCATGGGGCAGAGACCAAATCATCTATCATTATAAATCCATGACATCAGCAGAATGCCTGTTTATAAGAAGCATCAATACATATTTAAAGTATGACTACTGAATGTATGGATAGATACTACAGGAAAAGAAGTGAGACAAATTCTGGAAAATATTACTCAGGGTGGGCACCGAGCAGGTTGCCAGTACCCTTGGCAATAGAAATCTCAAAGCAGTGGTAAAGGCTTGGGAGGACAGAGCAGTAATGGGTGGGGTGGAAGAAAACGAGATGAGTATAAGCTATACTTTCATAATGGAGAGAAGGAGGTAAGGGAGAGGGTAATAACTAAAGGAGCAAGCAGGACTGGATTTTATGTTGGGATTTTTATGACTAAAGACATATGGACAGGTTTATAGAAGAACTTCAACAAAGGGAGCCATTCATAGATACTGTCAAAGATAGGGGATAATAACAAAGCTAAGAGCCAGAGGAACTAGGAAGCATGTGTCCCAGAACACTGAGAAATTGCACTACTATCTCAGGGACAAGTGGGAAGATGAGAGAATGTAGGGGGCGCAGTATATTAAACTAGGCATGGGGAAGGGAGGAAGTCAATAACAATATCCTAGTGACCTCCATTTCTTCTCTAGAGGGAATAATGCAGGTGGAAGTTTTATTATAAGTAATACCTTAATCCATCTCCTATTTGATGTTTTCTCATTTTAGCAATAAAGTTCAATTTTTTTTTCACATTTTAGCAATAAAGCTCATATAGTCATTTTCTCTGTGAATTGTTATATGATAGGATGATTTTATAATCATCAGTCTATTACCCTATGACACCCAACACTTTTGGGTTTCTTTGACAATTTCCATTGTAACATCTGAACATATATGTGAGCATCTCTGTCAGAAAAAAACAGCCCTGGGTCACATCAGAATAAGAGATGCAAATACATTAAGCACCATCATTGTCAACCAATATTGAATCACTATTGAGCATATACTCAACCTGAAGTCACAGACTTCACAGGTTATCAGTGCTGTGTCAGCTCTGTATTGACAAACATTTTACTTCTCAGGCTCACATAAAGAACCACTATTTATGAAGGCCACTAGCATATGTAGGACTCTGGTAAATTTCAGATGGAATGGAAGGATGGATACAGAGATTGCCAACCAAAACCACATGCAGAGTGTCATGCTTGTCTCGGCACATGCTGGCTCTCCAAGTCAGCCTCCTGTGAGAACCACCGTGAGCCAGACACATAACCAGACCCTTCCTTCATTCCACAAGCCTGCCCTAAGCTCCCACTGAGTGACAGACCTATGTTCTTCCCTCGGGAGAGAATATAAATACCATAAATCTGTAGTCCTCCAAGATCCCAGGTGCAACTAAAACACAGACAAGACACAGCCACCTCTCTGGAAGTGCCTTTCTGCCCTGGGAGTCTGGATGGGGACTGTGGATTCACACTATCTTGAATTCCAAGTCACCCTCTGTCTCGCTTGGGGGCAGGTGACTGATTCTCCACTCTTCCTTACCACCTACCATATCCTGAATTTCCCAAGATCAAGGATATCCACAGGAAGTCCTGGGACTGGTCTAACAGGGAATCCAACAGAAGACATTTGCAAGGTCGTTAAGAAGAGAGAAAAGAAGGAGAAGCAGGTGCAATGAGTCTTGACAGATAAAGAATTGACACTTATTAGGCAAAGGGAAAAAATGACTTTTATTTTAACACTATTAATTAGTATCTTTCCACATGCATGTTTCTACACACACTGACTGCTGCAGAACACTCATGGATTATACTCGGGCGTCTGTGCCTCAAAATCAGCAACGAAGTCCTATCATTCCACAACTTGCACACAGTATGGACAAAAAGTGACTCTGTATTTAGACAATAAGGAGGACACTAGCTTGAAAGGATGAGCATGTAAGGATCTAAGTCTTTACCAAAAGGATTCCTTTTGGAGGTGGCATGGTAGACAGAAAAGGACCCTGAATTTAACTAAAAGATCTGTTCTAAATTCAAACTCAGACCCAACTTGTTTGTCCTTGGGCCAGTCACAACTCACTAGACTTAGACTCAGTTTGTTTCTATGTAAAGAGAAAATAATAGTACTTGTTCTTCCACTACCACTAAGGTGGTCTTAATAACTGAATGGAGGTGAGTGTAAATGAATAATAGTACTTTATAAGTACAAGGGCCTGTTACGAGGCCAGAGACTCACTCTCAATACTGAACTCCAGAGGCAGCATTAGAGCAAAGCCCCACTTTGCTCAAATGTAATATTAAATCACTAAAAGGCCTGGAGAAGTAGGCTTTAGATATGGTCTCCGTGAATGACACCAGAAACTACAGCACTGACTCTTGAGAAAGTTATCGCCTCCACCACATTCACAAAGATAAGAAATCAAGAAGAAACTCCTAGAAGCAAAAACAAGCCAGTTTAGCCAAAAGACAAAGGAAGAGGAATCTGAGAACAGCAGATACCTTTGCCACTGCCTCTTCATCCTCAGGGAACTGGAAATTGAAAACTGGAGGCCCATTACAGAATAATTCTTCCTTCAACACTTCACAACCCCAATGGCTGCAGAAAGGTGTTCCTTTCCCACTTCTGCACTCTCAGTCTTAGAGTTGTGCATCTCTTTGGAGGAGTTTAATTTGCAGCAGGAATATCAAGTGCCTCAAAGGGATCTAGTAACAGACGCTTCAGACTCCCAGACTCTATTATAGAAAATCCCTCTAAAAAGTTATGGGAATGGACACTAGGAGAGACTCAACCATTCCCAAGACAGCACGTAAGAAAGGAGCATGCATAGTGCCTGAATTTTATTTTATTTTTTATTTTTTTTAATCTCCCAGACCACCTGCTGACTTACCTTGCAGTCTTTTTTAACTCTTTTTTGAGCTTCATATGACCCCTTTTTTAAAAAAAAGAATCAAATTAATTTATCATTGCCTAATTCATAAATAAGTCCCAAAGAAAATCTGATTTTTAACAGCAAAATACATATTAATGTCATATATCAATAGTAAGCATGTTCAGGAAAAGAGTGGATTTTTTTGTTGGTGGTGTTTTTTTTTTTTTGGTTTTTTTGGGGTTTTTTGCTAATTAATCCATTTTCCCTGAACATGCTCATAAAATTCAATGCAATAAAAAAACAAAAACATTAAGTGAATATCATGAACAAAAAGAGTGTCTGAAGTGGAAAACAAATGCAGGGTCCTTGAAATTATTTTAATACTACTTACTTATTTTTTCTTAAGGTATAGAAGTGTTTTCCCATTTATAATAATTTAGATTCTTGATAAATATATAAATTTAGTCAACAGCAATGAACATATATATGAGTATTTTTCAGAGTCCAAGTTAAAAATTTCTAAAAATCAATATTCATAAGTGAAAAAGATAATAAAATCAAATAGCAGAACTGAAAGAGATCAGAGGGAAAACAGATTCCTAAAAAGAGTTTAACGATTTACATGCTATTTCAGTTAGTTTTTTACAGACATAGGTGGCTGGCTGCCTTGGGATTTCATGTGTAACTGATCTCAAAAATACGTGTCTAGTGCTTTTACCTACTGATATATAGAAACGCAAAGTTCTGCCTGGGGTACCAGACACACCTAGATGGGGAAAGGAGAGTATCATGAAATCTGCACAGATGAAATGTTTGATACAATCTGAGAAGGCTGCAGGAACCTAATATCAGCTTGGGTAACAGGAACACTAATATTTTCATTTACCAAGGATTTCTTGTTGAGGTAAAGATCCAGAGCCTTGCAACAATTCACAATCAATCCCATTCCATTTCCTACTGGTACTCCTGGCTCATGATTAACATGAAACAATTCTGATAAAGAAACATTTAAGTACAGGTTCCCAAGTTCAACATTACAAAGCAAAATGTTCCTGTCCCACTTAAACACTGCTGCAGGTAAATATAATTTGAAGCTATTTATTAATAGGCTACACTTTCAAGGGACGCATTCGAGATATACTAATAGCCAGAGCAAATTATCCTAATGTACCATAGGTGGGAATATCAAAGTCAGGCAAGATAAGGGAGAAAACCCATGAGAGAAAAATACATTCCAGAAACAGCACTGGACTTCTGCGGGCTATGCCAAAAACCACCTGGAGGTATTAGCTTCCTGCTAAATTACTAGAGCTTCACTGAGCTGTCTCCTCCTGGGGGCATTGACTACACATGCTTCACTTTCCAGATTTTACCTAATCAAGTAGCATGTAAAGAAATGACAAGTCACTTTTATTGGTCTTGTTCAAGAGGGTCCATTCAGCAACCACAAAAAAATGTTTTAAGCTGAAGAGGGTTTGTTTTGTTTTCACTAAAAATAGAGAAAAAATAGCTTTCTTAGATGAAAAACAGTCCAAACCAATCTCTGGAGCTCTAAGTCAGGAGAACTATCACCCCTGGGTAGGGATGTAGGAGCAGGAAGGGAGGACCTGTGGGAACCTGTGGGGCTGGTGGTGCTGTTCCCTGATCTGGGGCTGGTTATGTGGGTGTCTTCTTTTTATGGAAACTGATTCAGACGGATTTGCGTGTTTTACTGCATGCATGTTACACTAAAAAAAAAAAAAAGCTTAAAATACCTTTACTGGTTTACGCTGCAAAAGTTATATATTTACACATAGTTTATAGTAGTTACCTACCATGAATGAGAAATTTACAAAAGCTCTTTGAACATGATAAATGGACATACCTGGACACATTTATTTGTGTGGCATTTTAGAGGGCACCTGCCAGGCTTTCAGCCTGAAATCCACCTCGTACTGTGTGGGACTCTATCCAAATCCACCACCTGCCACCAGTTTCTTTCCTGTTTCCCAGAACCTTTTCACAGCAATGCTGCTGACTGCCCAATTCAGTAACCCTTCCCCTCTGTTCCCTCGTTAAACTCATCAATGCTATCCTGTCATCCTTCTCTTGATATATTTGTGGAAACTGTATCTGCTAATTCTACACAATGCAGAAAGTCTAAGTTTTGTGTAGGATGCTGGGAAATGTATGATATACTAGCATGTTCATTATTATAATTATTATATTATTATTACCTGTTGTAGCCATTTTGTCTTTTGATGGGAGGGGAAAGTGCTGGACATGAAGAAACAGTTACTTGTTTCAAATCCACAGGGCATGAATACAATTTCAACATGCAGCCCTCTTCTCAAACAACTGATCCAGTCAGCAACTAAAGGTTTTGAATGTTACATGATGTTTTCAAGACAGGATGTACAATGTGAGATAAGATAGGTAAGAGTGAGGGTGGGGGAGGGAGAGAGAGAACGAGAAAGAGGAGGAAGGGAGGAGGGAGAGAGGGAAGAAAGAATAAAGTCTTGCTAACAGAGTTTTGTTTCACTGTTTTCCTCCACCTGGGCATCATACCTGTGCACCCACTACATATATATAGGTATTGCCCACTTTTCAAATATTCCTAGTACAACACTTCACTATTGCACAAGATCTATATTAGTACTTTTTTTTTTTTTACAACAAAAAGTGAAAATAGTGCTCAGCTTTGGTTTTACAACAGCCCTAATAGAGGCAGATGCACCCAGGATTGTGAGAACGGCACCACCAAGCTCCTTCGGCAAGAACTACTCGATACAGGCTGTGCATTTATCATCTTATCTCTGCTCTACCATATGGAACTGAAATAGCATGTTAATACAGTGAGACTCTTTGAGCATCTCTCAGTTCCCCTCTTATCTTATTACTGCTTATATTACATGTGATTTTAGATTTTATATATAGTATGATTTGTTAGGTTACTTTGCGGTATGGAAATGTTCAAAACATTTTCCATGTAACTTAATGGTAATTGTTTCTTTGGTTTATGTCATTTAAGCATAGAAAATGATTGTTCCACTTTTGGAGACTGGGGAAACCTGATAAATATAAATATATCTATAAATTAAATTAAGGAATTTAAATAGAAATAAAACTTTTGGCTGCTTTGTAACTGACTTGCTTTAAAAAAGAATAGGTACTTGCTTTTTCTTTTCAAATTATAAAAACAAAAATCAAAGCGCACTTTAAAGAGAATGGAAGAAAGATCTAGATGTTCCCACTTGTAGAATAAGGATCCTCTAACACACACTGAAGACCTTCATGGCAGTCCAACTATCGAGAGATAATAAGTCTTAAAAAAACACATTTTATTGAGGGTTTGCTGTGTGTCAGGCACTTTACCTTAAAGGTCAAGTGAACAAATGGATGTGTATTGCTGTATGTATAGTGCTTGGGGAAACAGTATCCCCTTCATATTACAGATAAGTAGGAGGTTGAGAGGCATTAAACAACTTACCCAGATTGATCTGAATTTAGAGGGTAGGAATAAAGAAAAAGAAAAAAGAGTTAAAATAAAAAATACTTCTATGCCCCGTAGGTTTTTGGGACAAAGAGACAAGGTCCCAGACATATTAACAGGGGGCAATCAAAGGTTGGGAGCCTACTACAACATTTTCATTCCTCTTTCCCTACACATCTTGTCCAAAAAGACGAAAGCCAAACATCAGAAAAGAGAGATTCCAAATCTCCCAAGTTCACAAGCTGAGATGGTGAAAGTCACTTCCCTTTCATTGTCCATTTCACCAGAACTCTCCTATGATGCTCACAGTCCTTTACACACACATCCCACCAACAGAGTCTAATAATATACAAATTAAAATAAATGCAAGGATGTGACTGGTGCAACTGGTATTTTCACCTTTATCTGCTGGCCAAATTCTGGAAAAAAAAAAAAGGTTGGCCTTAATGTTCTCACTATATACATTATTATGAGTTGTTCAAACATATGCCCCCAGAGACCCTTGGGTCCCCCAAAATCCCCCATGATCATGCAAAAATAAGGATAATGCTGGGCCCTGGTGAAAAAGGGTGCCTTTAGCCCTGCTTCAGCTCCACTACCCACCAGCTATCCACTGTGTTCAGTTAGTGCCTACCAAGCTTTTGAGGAACACCCTTAGAGCATTCACAGCCTCACCTAAACATTGGTAGGGAGCTAATGGATTATGCAAGGTACTGAACCCTCTGGCAGACATAATCCACTCCATCAGGTGGTCAAGACAATGGGACAGGTGATTATGGTGTTTTAACCACTCAAGGAACAAGACATAACCTCTTTACAATTCTAAATCGCCCAAACTCATCATCTTCACATGTACCATTATGTCACCTAATGAAATACTGAAAATCCATTTTGTGACTTGGCCTATCCTTCCTTTTAAAGACCAAAGAACAGAGTTCTACAAATTTTAAGTGAGATCAGATACTTGAAAGTTTTTTAAGTTATTTCTAGCATTTACTTTTCCTCTAGAAAAACAGAAGGCGGTGCACTACTTGGGGAGGAAGCAGAATCAGAGGTAAAGACACAGTAGCCATCCCTGTTCAAACATATGAAATCAGACTAGAGAGCCTCTCAAAATCTCTTTCCTTTCCCATTCGAGCAATCCTACTAGAAGCAGGTAAAAATGCTGAAAGTTTTTCATTGCATATAACAAATACAAAATAAATTTGTGAACATGAGTTAAGCCAGCCTGGGCATCAGCCACTTCATAAATATCCCAGAAGAGCTAAAAATATTATTCATGATTATGTCACTGAGCTCTTTCTACCTCTTAGGTAGAAAGGTAACAATTGGATGAATTTCTCAAAACCCCAGCATAAAGATAAAATTATATTCACAAGCCAGCAAAAATTGACACAGGCAACAAGATTGTGCCAACCATCTGTCACATTTTTCAAGTTATAGCACAGAATTTATCTCAGTGGTTTCAAATTGTGGTTCCCCAGGCTGGAAGCATCAGCATCACTCAAGACCCTATGAGACATGGAGATTTTCATGTTCCATTTTAATCCCTTTGACTCAGAAACTGAGGGTGAGACCAAGGAATCTGAGAGTTAGCAACCTCCTCCGATTGTTCTGATGTACAATTGAGTATAAGAAGTGCTGTTTTATCCTATTGACTACTCCCAACTATTAAATGGAATAGGTAGGAAACGTCGCATTCTCAAACAAGAGGCAGCAGAGATTCAGAGAGGCTCAGTGATTAACCTAAAGTCATACAGCTAACTGACAAAAACAACAACAACAAAAACCTCAGCAGGTAAACCCAAGTCTTTGAACTCAGTATCGAGTTCTATTTTATCTTCAGCACATGGTCCCACTGAGATGAAATATAATTAGCCAGGTAACCTAAACCGGTTTGATTCTAGAAAGGCAAAAACAAACTGGGAAAAGCAGAGGGGAGAATGAAGGCAAGATAAGAAAGTTTGGGTCTGTGTTAGTCCACAGATCACCATGGAGAACAAGAGAGCCAAGAAACTTGCAGCACAATTCATCATATTCTAGGTTACTTCTGGCTGCAACCTGGTCTGCCCTATTCTAAGATTTGAGATGCTACTGGCCTCTCCTCTTTAGTGCCTACATCATTCCTGCAAAACTCACAGGGACTTCTTCTCACCTTCTTTATGGAGTGTTTGACTACTGGCCTCTCCATCACTCTTCCTGTACCACTCACAATCTCTATCTCATTGGTGTTCTTGAAAATTTTCCAGTATCTCCACCTGGCATGTAAAGTTTATAACAACAGAAATTTTGTATACTTTCTTCTCTACCCTAGAATCTAGTCCAGGGCTGGCATTAGCAGGTGAGGATGAAGTATATGTTATATAAGTGCACAAAATAAAAATCATACACCTGGATGTATCAAAGTATGTTTCCACAAAGACCTTCATTTTCAGTTACATTGGTTATTTTCTTCCAAAGTAGACATTCTGATATTATTTAAAATACATTTTAAAGTCATCACTACGAAGAAACTCAAAGCTTATGCTGAAATTCCCTTTTCTATTCTAATATGTGAAGTCTCTTTCTCTCTTTCACTCCTTCACTGTTTCTCAGTAAACCCATCATCACATTAGCTCTCTACTTGAGGATCTCAAGATAGGCAAGATAGTTCTATTTGTTGCTGAATTGCACTTTCCTTTATTTTTCCTTAACACAAACAAATCTGTGTCTGAATTTATTGTCTAGATTTCTATTCCATTTACAAAAATATCTGGTGCATAGACTGGGACAGAGGAGAAAAGTGTAAAAATCTGCAGTAAAAGGCCGCATGTTTACATCCTTGCCCACAGCATTTAATAACTGGCATGAGCTTTTAAGGAAGCTATGGCTCACACTCCAAGTTCCCTCTGCATGTCCAACTGGACAAAATAGACAAGCAGACCCACTCAGCTAAGTAATTGGATTCACTACCTGGAATATTTAAATTGTTTTAAGACACTGGAAAATGGCTTAAGAAGATTAAAGAAAAATACCCTGGAGGATAACAGGCTATAATTTACTAGGTGGAAAATCTTTTCAGCAAGAAAAACACCTCATTCTCCTAAAATCCTGTTAAAGAGATGTCTTAATCAATTTGGACCTAGATTTCTTTAGATCCTAGCAGTTCGGGTTCATTTCAGTGTTCTGTTCTTATTAAATCTTTTGAATGACACCCAGGACATAAATGCTAAAATAACATCCTCCATCTGAAGATTCATATGTTTTCAGCAAAAGTATTGAAGTGTTTGAAAGCAGTGGGGGGGGCAGTCACTTGAAGTTTGGGGGTCCAGGGATCCTATGAAACAATGGCATTCCAGAGCAAAGCTCTGCCTTATCTGGAAAAAGATGTAGGTAAATCGTGGGCAAATGTCTTCATGGATCTATTTCAAGCTGAAGATTTCTCCAGCCAGCTCCGTTCTCCCAAAACTAGCCTTCAGCTTCTGCTTGCAAAACCATAGTGTTCTCCTGGACCCCTTAAAACCACCCCTTCTGCTCTCCTGCCTCCCCAGGGGTGTCCTACCCTTTCCTTCTCAGGCCCCCTTCCTCCGGAGCCAGGCGCTGAAGTTTGGCATTAACGACCACCTGTCGGCTGGACCGCTGTGTCCTCTGCCGCGTGGGCTCCAAGCGCTAAAATGGTTAGCAACCACTGAACAGTTTTGGACTTTGGGACTGTTCTTTCTTGAACAGGGGCAAAGGGGGTGACAGAGAGTGCGTCTGCGGGCAGAGAGGAGCGCGTCTTGTCCATACTCCAGGGCTTTCCAGCTGGTCCCAACTTCACACGCCCCACTTTCCAAACTCTCAGACCCGTCAAACGAAAAGACTGCACCTTTTGCTCTTTTGGCCCAACATATTCAAGACCCTCAGAGGGAGCTCGCCTGACCCCGCAAAGAGGTCAACTAGTAAACCCCGAGGGCACAGACGCGCGCGCCTAGCCCCTGCTCTACTACACGCCTGGGCAGTAGCCAACCTGTGCGTCCCGAGGCCGCCCCTGCGGCTCCGAGTGCGCCCATTGCATAACGCGCCCCTCGCCCCACCCCCACGCCGCCCGCCCTGCCCCACGCCCGGCCAGCACCCCAGCCGGGCCACCCCAATACTTACATCATCCCACTTGACGAATTTGGTGCCCTTCTTGAGGCTGTCGGACACACATACGGGCTTGAGTTGCAAAGCGTGCACTCCAGGCTGTGCCCCGGCCATCTGGGCTCACCGGGGCTCCCGGCGGCCCGGGCGAGCGCGGCAACGATGGGGCGAGGGGCGCGGGGCGCGGGCTCAATTCACTGCTGGGGAGACGCTAGACTCAGCCACCGCGCCGGCCTCCCCCGGCCTCCCGGCCTCCGCACCTCCTCCGGCGCGGCTCAGCAGGCGGGGCGCGCGGGGGCGAGGCGCCGGGCCATGCCCCGGGCGGGACGCGGGGTCGAGCGCCCGCTGTGGATGCGGAGCCTCAGAGGGCGAAGAGAAGCCGAGCCCAGCAGCCGAGGCTGCCAGCCGCCGCCGGATTCTGCTGCTCCGCCGCCGCCGCCTCAAAGCGCACCATTCAGCACATCCTCTATACAGAGGGAGAGAGCGAGTGACACACGCTCAGCGCCCCCCCCACCCCCCGCGCGCCCTGCTCCTTCCCCTCCTCCCTCCGCCTCCCGCCCCCCCTTCCCCGCCACCCTCGCTCGCTCGGTCCCTCCTTCCCCCCGCGGCTCCCAGCCCAACTTTGCGCGCTGGGTCAGGCGCCGGGAAGCGGGGACACAGCGGCACCTCCCGGCTCCCAGACCGCAGTGCAGCCAACGCCTGCGCCGCCCGCCTGCCCTCTGAGCATGCCCTGAGCCCCGGGGGCTGGGGTGCCGGGGGTGACCCGAGTCTGATGTGCCCAGGGGTTTTCTACGGAAATTGAACGCAGGGCTGGGGAGCCTTTGGATGCAAATTGGGTGGGAAAAGGGAGCCTCCGGTAAGAATCAGAGGGACGACCCACAGCTTCGCCCTGGAGCTGGAGCTCTCCTGCGCGGCCACAAACCAGCTTTTTGAAAAGACGATTATTATTTATTAGTAGAGAAGAGAGGAGTTGAGAGGTTTGGAGAGCTCTTTGGGGAAATTTCGCCGCTCCTGAGAGTTTTCAGCGCGCTGCTCTGGAAGCTCAGCATTTGGCTAAAGTTGTGATTTTGAGACAGAAAACCTGTCCAGAGAATAGAAACGGTGGTTTTGTTTTCCGTGTGTGTGTGTGTGTGTGTGTGTGTGTGTGTGTGTGTGTGTGTGTGTGAGAGAGAGAGAGAGAGAGAGAGAGAGAGGGAGAGAGAGAAAATCATACGGATGAACAGAAGTCAAAGAATGTTCACCTAACCCAACAATCATTTCTTTTTTGTTTTTTTGAAAAAAGGAAGTATCCCCATTAGAATGAACAAATTTTAGAAGATTGCTAATACCTGTGTTTGAAAGGATGTGGAGCAAATGGAAGGCTCATCCAATGATGGAGAGAATATAAAATGATAAAAGAGGGGGGAGGATACCCAAACAAAGGAATATTGTTCAGAAATCAAAAGGAGTATCCTGCAACCTTACAGTGAATTGTAAGGACTTAAGACTAGTGAAAGCAGCTGGTGACGATAGACCACATACTGTGGGATCCATTTGAAGGAATTCCAGAACAGTCCAACTAGTATTTGTTGACAGAAAACAGGTCAGGGCACCAGAGAACTTTCGTGGGTGATGAAAATGTTCTGTATCATATGTGTATACATTTGCCAAAACTCATAAAATCTGTATCTAAATGAGTACCTTTCATCATAAGTAAATTATATCTCAATAAAGTTAATTTTTAAACAGGAGAAACAGAGTATGAACCCCAAAAAAGGTGAAAAAAATATTTCTAGCCCTTAAGTATTTGTCTCTTCTAGCAGGGCATCCAAGTCCCATTGACTATAACCTATCAAAATATTGCCAAAAATCCACTGGGAAAATTTGTTATTAAATATTTTGAAACATTAAAAAATGTACTGATCACCAGATATATGCTTAAAAAGTTATATAATAACCTGGTGAACACCACCCCTGATTCCTGTTCTTTGGGGGCCTTGTCTTCTCCTTGGAAACTGTTTATTACAAAAATATTTTTAAAGACGGACATGTCCCTAAACTAAATCTGATGTACCTATATTGTCCAAAGACCAAACCAGCAGCTTTGGCTTGCTAGTTACTCTCAGAAGACACCAGATATATTCTAAAATTGCTTTCTTTACTTTAGAGGGCTGCAACAAAATCTATTTCCAGAGTTCCTGATCTTTTCAATCGATTTTTCTTACAACTGATCCTGGTAGAGTTGTTCTTTTTCTTTTCTTGTCTTTGCTACAACCCCTTCATTAGCTATTGGGAAGATTGTTGGATAAGGTTTTATCTATCAGAATAGCTTAGGAAGGCAAGGCAAGAAAGAGATGTCCATTCTAGAAGTCAAATTTGGAGGATGAGAAGTGGATACTTTGCGGAATGAGAAAGTATATTGAAGCTCCTCGTGGTGGCTTATTGCATCTGTGTTCTCTATCCCTCGCCCTTCTCTATAGCCACACATTTTGCCATGTGACCTTATAGTTTTCAACCACACACTCTGTATTTACCCACCCCGTTGATATTTGGCAAAGTGACTGTGCATTGGATATGACATGAGCAAAGAAGTTTATGAGGTTGGGCTTGCCATCTTGGCTTTCTTATCATTTGCATGAGATGAACAGATCTCAGAGTGGCATCTGGGGTCAACCTAGGCCTTGTCTGCAGCTTGGAGGCAAAACCAACAGAATTCATCCTAGGCCTATCAGAATCCAGCCAACCTTATGAGCATGACAATAAATATTCATTGTTGAATGCTGCTAAGCTGGGGGGTCGTTTGTTATGTACCATTATAGTGGTAATAACTGGTTGAATGAATAGTCATTCATCTAGTATTCTTAATTCTTCCCAGCTGATTCTGTGAATGGAAATGTCAGAAGGAGAATAAAGCTGCAGAATTTTGAACATTTATCTTGAAGACAAACATTGGCTGCAAGAGCTGCTTCTGCCAGCAAAAGGATGCAGCTTTATCCCAGAGGGCTGTACAATAAACCCCATCGACATGTAGGACGAGGCTTGAAGCAGATTGCTTGGTTCAACTTCTTCATTTTCCACACCCCTGGTCAAGGATACAAGACAGAAACATTTTTAAAGTATGGGGATTTTTGCCATGCAAAGGGATCTGTAAACACATCCAAAATTTGTATGAGCCAGGCCTGTGATCCATCAAGTTCAGTTCTCTGTCCTGTATTTGAAACAATAGAAAGGTCTGTTTTTGTGAGAGAACAGAATTGCCATTTGGAATGTCAGCCTCAGGGAGCTGGCAAAGCTAACCTTTATTGAGGGCTCACTGTAGTTCAGAGCACTGAGCTAAGTGCTTCTGAGACATCCAATAACATAACCCAATACACAACAGCACTCTCCTTCCCAGTCTCCCAGGGTTCTTTGCAAACTTTGATTTCACTCAGGTGGCAAAGTACTTGGGGAAGGTGGTTCATCCCCCTTCCTGAGGGATGAATTGTGATTGATCTATTGGTCTAAAACAATTATAGAATTCCATTCTCTTTGTTAATGATGGTTTGGGAGATGGTTAAGGGCCCAGATCTGCTCAATGGATTGAGGGAGGTAGCACTTTATGGAAATGTATCTCTTTCTTCCATGCTCTGTCTCTAACACACACACACACACACACACACACACTGCTGTATATAGAGGATAGCCAAGTACAAAAATGCAGTGTTGGTACTTCATGAAATAATAAAGTGTATTTATTGTTACAATATGTGCCTTAATTGTTATTCTAATTGAGAGTGGATAAAATTATTATCTTTCATTTACTGGTTATAAAACTCAGTCTTCAAGAGATGAATTAACCTAATCAAGGTCACATAGCTCGGGACTGAGTTTGAGAACTATGAACTCTGACTTTAGAATTTGACTCTTAACTACTATGTGATGTACTTCCAAAACTTCCAGCTGAAATGTGAGTTGTTTCTCCCTACTTTTAACCACAGACTATCAATACTTCTGATTCCCCTATAAAACGGAGTTATCAGTTCATAACTCACTTGAGGCTGCCCACAGTGGCAAGGACAGGTAATTCGAATAGACATACCTTCTCACAGTCACTTCTACCAGTTGCTTGCTATGTGACATTGGGAGAGTCTCTTACCTTTCTGAGGTAAAAAAGGGTAATAAGTTAATGGATATATAGTAGTGCTGTTGAGAGCTCAGTATAAGCCCAGAACCGTTCTAAGGGTTTTTCACTTTTAATCCATTAATCCTCACATGAACTCCACGAACTGAGTTGCTATTTTCATCTCTATTTCATAATGGAGGAAACTGAGGCAGGGGAGGGTTAAATGCTTGTCCAATATTTTCCAGTCAGTCAGTGGAAGAAATTCAAACCCAGGCAGTTTGACCCTAGAACCTGCATACTGTATCACCAGGCTATGGTAACTTGAAGAATTATTGTAACGATGAAATAAAATTGTGTGTTTAAGTCTCTGTCACATAGTTAGGTAGTTAATGCATTGATAATTATTCTAAAATTGTACTGTGCTACTTTTATATATCCCAGAATAATCTTTTACTTTTAGTATTCAAAGATAGCATCCTAATTCTGTGATCTGTTATTTAGTCAACATCTTCTTGACTTCATTGATTCTATAAAATTTGATCATATCCACTTTGACTTCTAACTTTCTAGAATTCAAAAACTTTTTTCTATTATGAATCAGTAAGTTTAAATGGGATCTAAGTGTCAGGGTTCCTCTATCTTTCTTGAAAAAATAGAGACAGAGAAAAACTACCCCAAACCAGTTTTTTAATATCCTCACTTGGGTTACATTAGATAGTCTTCAGCACACAAGGCCCCCATGTTGCTGCTCCAGACTCTCCCTGCCTGGTTGGCTGGAATGAAGATGATCCCCAAGGTAATGTTGGGAGCCTT
Organism: Scalopus aquaticus; assembly: GCA_004024925.1. Classification (NCBI taxonomy): domain Eukaryota; kingdom Metazoa; phylum Chordata; class Mammalia; order Eulipotyphla; family Talpidae; genus Scalopus; species Scalopus aquaticus. The sequence goes on along the minus strand of PVIJ01005943.1, from coordinate 4,871 downwards.
GCTTAGGAGAAAGCAGAATCTGGGCCTGGGCCCCAGGATATCTGCAGGATGAAAATTACTCTGATCACTTATTTGCCTGCCCAGTATGGCTTTGTGAACAAGAAATACACTTCTAGAGTATTTAAGCTAAGAAATGCATGTCCTCAGAAATATTATTATCATCACTACATTTCATATCAATGTGAGACAAGTTTTGTATATCTTAGATGGATAATTAGGAGTATATATCCTGGGGAAATTACCAAATTCTGACTTAATAAGATCTATTATCAAGTAAAACACAGAGAAGGGCAGACACTCAAAAGTAAGACAACTTAACATTATCACTGGTACACAGAAAAGAGTTCTACTTTTCCTTCCCTGAAGGTTATTATTTGAACCCTTTCTTAAAAGCCCAATGCATTTTCTTTAAATATTATCACATACACACACAAAAAGCCTTCAAAATGCTTTAGTTATGTTACAAAAATGGTGGGTTTTTTCCTCCTTGAAAAACAAGAATAATGACCATTTATTCACTTAAACTCTATTTTATCCTTCATTTAAAGCAAAAACTTTCACTGAAATCTGGCTGATGGCTTTAAATACCACGTTGGGGGAAAAAAAGAATTCAGAAGCTCAGATCCAAAAATGTTTGAGGACGAACTAACAAAACACAACAAAAATAACTCTTTGACTCTGAAATATATAGTGACTACCAGAGAGGAAAGGAGTTGGGGGGAATGGGTATAGGAAGTCAATATGATAGTGTAAATGGCACTAGAACTTTGGTGGTGGATTGGGGGAGGTATATACACATATCAAGGTGTGAATCTGTACTCCAGAGACGTATAAACCAATAGCAAATCAATAAATTCTATTTCAAAATAAGTGAAAAATTATTTAAGGAGCTATTACATGGAAAATACAGGTATTAGGTTGTGAGGACCACAGAAACTATACCTCAGGATTAATGAGAAGCAAGGCCAAGCCATCTCTTGCTACTTTCCTCCCACTGAGACAGACAAGTGGCAAGATAGAATCTTCATGAGTCAATTTATCTCTCAGACAAGTATCTGCCCTATTCCTTTTAAAAATATATATTTATTTTACTTATTTATGCATACAAGAGTTGGGGTGTAGGCCAGAGGCCTGGGGAGTTGAGGGGGTGAGAGGATTCACCAGAGACAGAATGAGAAGCAGAACAGGCAGAATGACTGAAATACACTGCTGCAGGGAGCAGCGGACGAGGCAGGAGAGGTCTGCTGAGCCATGTGGGAAGCTCCTAGGCCAAGAATCGAACTCCTGCTGCAGTGGCTGCTGATAGCTTCATGTGCTGAGACTTAACCTGTTGTGCCACCAGGGAGACCCCGCTCTATAAAAATAAAAGTCAGCACAACCCTAATCCTTTCTCACTTCAATTATAACCTCCAGCTTTGGGTATCTAGTTATATCAAAACAAAGTTTAAAGAGAATTTCATTTTACTTTTGAATTTTTGAACACTGTAAATGTAAAAATCTTTTGACCTTTTAAATTTTTAAGTGGGGTCTCCCTGGTGGCGCAGCAGTTGAGCGCTGCGCTGTGGAGCTGTCGGCAGCAGCGATGCGAGTTCGATGCCCAGCCAGGGAGAATCCCACATGGTACCGCAGACCTCTCCTGCCTCGCCGGGTGCTCCCCTCAGCAGTGTATTTCTGATCTGCCTATTCTGCTCCCTACTCTGTCTCTGGTGAAGCCTCTCGCCACCCCATAGCTCTGGCCTGTACCCCAGCTTGTATTAAAAAAAAAGGCAAAAAATAAATAAATAAATAAAAAATAAAAAAAAAATAAAATTTTAAGGTAATAATCCTCTTCCAAATTAATATGAAGTTAAATTCTATGACTTTTTGCCTCTTGTTCCTTTACAAATATTTCAATCCCCATCACTGATACAAAATACAGTAACAACTACAAAATATGGGAAACCAACTTTTCTCATTTTCCGGGGCTTTTAACAAACAAGAATATGACTTTCTTTCAGATCAAAACTTTCTCTTTCTGGCATCCTATCATTCACCTCAGTCACACCACTTTAGTGATATCAGAGCAAATTTTTGGACTGATATAAATTTATAAAAAAAATTATAACAATGTTATAATTCAAAATGTTAGATGTTATTTTTCAAAACATCTAAAGGAGGTGGGGAAAGATCATTTCTAGAGAGGCTCTGTTAATAAGACTCTAGTTGCCCATGAAGTATACATTTTCCTAACGTGTATTAATAATACAACATTAATTTGAAGTGGTAATGTTCTTTGCTCACCTTCCTTCCTCCTTGCTACCTGAATGCCCACTTGGCTGAGAGTCCAGCTATAAGGTGACCTTGAGAATGGAAGCCAAGACCTAGGCTGATAGAGCAGAAAGATAAAAATTTTGGATCTCCCAACTACCACACCACATGATCACCTAGATTTCAAATGAAAAACAAAATCAAAAACCAGCAACAATAAATTTCTATCTTGTTTAAATCCCTATAATTTTGGGGGGTGTGGAGTGTGGGGTTCAGTTACAACCAACCTCAAGCATTAAACTCTTTGGTGGCTTCTAGTGTTGCTTTTTAAATCAAATTTTATTTATTTGCCACTCTTTTATATAATGATATCATTTGGGGAGTACAACTTCATACCTCAACACATATATTTTATTCACCCTCCTTCAATGCTCCAGTGCCAATCTCCTATCATCCCTCTGGTAGCTACCATATTTTTCAGTCTAAGTTATTTTTATTTTGTTCTGTTGGTTTAGTTTTGCTGTTGCAGTTGTTTTTACCTTTATTTATATTTCACATATGAGTGAAATCATCTGGCAATTTTCTTTCATTTTCTGACTTATTTCACTTAGCATAGTCACCTCAAGATCCATCCATTTTGTCCCTAAGGCACTGTTTCATGTTATTTGATAATTAAGCAATATTCCGTTGAGTATATATGCCACAATTTCTTACCCAGCCAACTATCAATAGGCATATATGTTGATTTCATGTCCTGGTTTTGTGAATAATGCTACCATGAACACATGAGCACATAAATCCTCCTGTATTAGTATTTTCATATTCTTTAGGTAAATACCTACAAGTGGCATTTCTGGCTCATATGATATTACCATTCTTGATATTTCAGATGTTTTGTTCTACTTCAGTTCTCTAATGCTTTTTAGTGTTCTGTGCCAGCAGGCTAGGGAAAATAATTTTTGTTTTTTCCATGTATTTCCCCAAGGTTTTGTTTTTTGAAGAAATTGCTGGTTCTCAGTCATTCCACCAATTTAGGATCAGTATAGACACACTGGTTTTCATGGAAAATAATTGTACGGAGGTATTTTTGAGGGTAAGTAATGAGGGAGCTAGCATAGTGATGCATTTGATTAAAAATAAGTCTCAATGCTACTGTAGCAGCTGCATAATGAGATAGATGTTGCCATGTATGTCAATCTGTGATGATTTACAGACACTATGAAGTTTTGCTTTTTCTCACTTGAATACCATCTTTTACATTAATGCTGACATTATAATATGCTAGGGAATTGACAGAACAACGGCTTGGGCAATTTCATTTTTCATCTAACTAAATAGCGTAACTCCCAGGAAATGTATTCCAGTTTCTTTCATATTTTAAAGATTGAAATAAATAAATAATTCCATATCATTGTTGACCCAGTTTGATAAAATGTTGAGTTGGAAGTTAGCATTAAAAAAAAAAAAAAGGCCAGGTCAGCACTTTGAGACAAACAAAAAATGGGATAAATCTGTACATGTATATGTTGAGTGAATAGATATTTTATGACTATGTATGTATTTCCATGCTATATGTAACCTCCATTGGTAAATATAAAATATCAGATCCTTACATGCAACCATGTACAAAAAGCGATGAAGAACAATGGAACAAAGCAAAAGATAGCAGTGGTTATATTACAAATTAAAAGAAAATTTGGAAAATGGTAGTAAAAAATTTTCAAATCATAAATACAAATCATAAATTTTCAGCAGCATTATTTGTATAAATGAATGCCTTAAAATGAGTAGTCATTTTTGTTTTTGAAGAGTAGTTAAAAATAGAAAAATAAAGTTGCAAATAAAGACAATGGAGAGAACCTCATTTGCTCTAACAAATTTTTTTCTACTATGCGAGTTATGTTGTCAGAGCATCTTTCAAAGGATGAAACAAGGTAAGGCTGGCACTGTTAATACATTTTCACTCTGATCTTACCAAGTGAAGATAGTAATGCTATCTCTTGTTACCAATTCATTTATTAGAAAGAATATAGTCTTTACTAGTATGGCAGCAATAGGCAAATATTTTAAATAAAAGTCAGAAAATAAATATTGTAATCTCTATGGACCATATGGTTTCTTTCACAGCTCAACTCCACAACTGGAGACTGAAAACAGCCATAGACAGTAAGCAAACAAAAGGATGTATCTGTGTTTCAATAAAACTTTATTTACAAAAATAAGTGACTGGCTGGATTTGGCCCATAGACTATAGTTTACTATATTCTTTTTTTTTTAAAGATTTATTTATTTATACATACAAGCTGGGGTACAGGCCAGAGGTGTGGGGTGGTGAGAGGGTTCACCAGAGACAGAGTGGGGAGCAGAACAGGCAGATCAGAAATACACTGCTGGGCCTCCCCGGTGGCGCAGCGGCTAAGCGCTGGGCTGTGGAGCTGTCGACAGCGGCGACGCGAGTTCGACGCCCGGCCGGGGAGAATCCCACATGGCGCGGCAGACCTCTCCTGCCTTGCCCACTGCTCCCCTCAGCAGTGTGTCTCTGATCTGCCTGTTCTGCTCCCCACTCTCTGGCGAACCCTCTCGCCGCCCCACACCTCTGGCCTGTACCCCAGCTTGTATGTATA
>PVIJ01005942.1:46240-97819 GCA_004024925.1 Scalopus aquaticus | reverse complement strand
GTCAGTCTCGAGTTTTATAACTCTGCCGTGCCCGGGAAAACGCCTCTGCTCACCTTTTTTTTTTCTTCCGGGTTTCCTCAGGTGCCTCTCGTCTTGGTCTCCTGGTCCGGTTTTGTGTTGAGGGGAGGGGAGAGGTGATCTGGTGGTTCTTTCTTCTCCTTGATCAGTCTTTTTAGCTTCTTTCCAAGTTCTACTCACCTGTGAGGGTGTTAGATTTATGTAGCGTTTCTGGATCTTCTCTGGGTTTGGCTGATGTCTCTTTATAGGCGGCTTGTCTTTTGGGAGAGTTGATACTAGCGTCCCTTCACCGCCATGTTGATCGGCATACAAACAATATTTAAAGGAACCTGACCATCCTGAAGCTATTTGCTGGTAATAACTATCATCTTTTCTGATCAATTATTGGCTGACTCTGGAATCTTATAGTTTGAGTGGTGAATGGAATTGTGTGCTAACTCCAGGGCAGGACTGCATCTTGTTCCCTGACTAAATTTTTATATTGGTTTGATGTCTTACAATTTTTCTTTCTCATAAATATGGGTTATAGATTCCATTCTATGGAAAATGTTCCACAGAACATTGCTTTCTTTCTCTAAAAACAGTGACCAACTCAGTGGCCAAGCTAAGTTCTTCCAGTGGGATTGTCTCCCTCTTTATCAAATTACCACTCCTCATATTCAAAGACTGACTAAATTTGCAGTTTAAAAAGTGTTGCTCCTACAGTTACCCTGAGGATCTCAGGTCAACTTCAATCAGCATTTTTTCTCCCTTGGATTACGTTGATGGGTAAATATAGCAAAATTGTGACCTTTTAGGGTTTTGTTACAAAAAGTTTCTTAGATAGTTGTTCAACTACAGAATTTTAAAATGCCTTATATTTGGAAATACTTGTCTCAGGTACTAGAGGACAAAACAGTCCTTAAGAAAAATGAGAAAATGGTCAGTGTTTGTCATGTCTAGCCTAACGATTCTCTCCTTTCTCGCCTTTCTCCTGAGCCCAGTGCCCCATGCTGATTCCCGTTCCAAAAGATCTGTAAATTAGACTCCACACTCACTATAAGGAGTGAAAATGTCGACCCTGCTAAAAGATCTTTGCAGTTTGATGGATATCCAAAGTTTAGACTGAAAGATTATTGCAGCATGCAAAGCCCATTGGTGACGAGGAGAGAATTTTAAGAGGGAATGGACCTTACCATAGGCCCTAGAGCTGCAGAATATGGGTGGTTCCAGTTCTTCTTACATGTAAGGCTGCAAACAGCATGAGTATGATATGCACACTGGGAGAAAACCCAGTTCTGGAACAGTACTGACTGGGCCAGGTGCTAACAAGAGACCTCTGTCTGTCCTGCTTCCTCTGTTGCCTAGCACCATCCTCTCACTGGGCTTTGAGAGGCAATAGGTGAGCAGTCTCAGACTGTATCTCATCATTGTTTGTAGGGCTCCAAGAATGGGACAAATCAGGATGAACTACATTCTTCAATCCCCTAAGTTGCATGACAGAAATGGCATTCCATTTTGCTACCCACCCTATATTCTGATCAGTGAATTCATTCATTCATCGTTAAACAAATGTTCCCTGAGCACCTACTAAATGCTAGGCACTGTTCTAATAGTAAGGAAAGAGACAAAAATCCTATCCTGATGGAATTTACTTTTTTATATGAGAGAGATAACAAAAAAGATGCACAAATTAAAACAGGGTATATATAAAATGTTGGGGAAGGGGATTACGAGGTGAGTGTGAACAGGGGTGTGATTTCCATTGAGGTGGTCAGACCTGAAGGAAATCACAACACTTGCTCCCTGTCGCTGAGGACATGCACTGAGCCAAACCCCTTTCATATAGCTCATTTAACTCTTCAATTATTAGGTCAAACAGTCAATTTTGCTATGCCCATTTCATAGATAAGATAAGCAGCATTTAGAGAGGTTAAATACATTGTCCAGGAACACACAGAAAGGAGCAAAAGCAGGATGCAGATCTCAAACTCCTCACCACTGTGCTGTATCACCAAGCTGGACCGGACAACGCCACACAAGGTCCTCTGCCCTCCCTGCTCAGGATTTGCCCTCACCAACAATTCTCCCAGCACACATCTTTTCACCTGTACTGGCTGAATTTGGACTTTCTATCTAGGAGTTTGATTTTAGTTGACCTAGATGCATTCTTTCTGCTAAATGTTTAGAAGGAAGAAAGTTGAAAAAAACACAGTTGACTGGCCTCAGGTAATACTTGGACCAATGAAAGCCTCGCTGCTTCACAGCACAGCACAGTAATCAACATGCATAATATTGACCTGGAGTTCACCATAAAATGTCAGATTAGATTTAATAGCTCTGGCTAAGATGGGGTAGAGTCAAATAACACTCTTTAAAAAGATTTTCCACCACAATGCTTGGTATATACAGTACTTAACTGGCACATCGCATGCTTACGTAAAGAATACTTATCTAAAATGCCAAAATGACATATCATTTTATGTGACTACACTTTATACCTGAACCTTTGAACATATGTATGCACATTTGTATGCAAATATGTGTATATATATATATATATATATATATAGTTTTCCCATCTCACTTTGAAATGAAAATACATAAATAATTAGAAAGTCCAATCATTATTTAAGTTGTTGGAACTAAACTTATTTTCCTTTTAAGTGCACATTTCCTTTCTAATATTGTAAATCAACTCACTTTTTCCTTTAAGCAGAAATTCTTAGTAAATGGAGATACAGTATGAAAGACTGTTTTTCATTGACTCCTCCAGCATTTCTTCCACGAAAACACCTGGAAAGCTGCTTCTCTTAGTATCGCCCCTTATAACTATAATGATATTCTTTAATATCAACTTGATATATTTATGCATTTTAGAATTAGTTTGTGTGTACCTGATCTGAACCAAAATTTGAAATAACTTAAAAGGGTCCAGGAAGACCCAAACTCACAAGCCTACCTTACCCCCTTCTACCAATCTATGCCTGAAATTTTTCCAGTAGCTGATTCACTCCCTTGAATAAAGCCTTGTCCTCTGCAGCATAAATTTATAAAATGCATGCATTCTCAGAGGGGTGGTACATCAGTTGCTTTAGTGAGAAAGTATGTGCCTGTTCCTTTTTCCCCACAGAAAAAGGTTAAGACCACAGATTATCTATGTGTAATGGGAACACAAGGTCTGAAGCAAGACAACACAGAAACTTTTGAAGTTTTGTTAGCCCTAAAGGGTGGAAGGGGCTTGAAACTCTTGAAAGTAACACAAATGCTAGGGGTAGACCCAGTTCATCCACTTTGGCTGGGCCTGGGCCAAATTGCCTGAGTAATCCCTTAGCTTGCTCTCTTCCTCACATCTTCTTGCATAGCTCAGGCTTACTTTGCAGCCTGAATGCACAACAATCACCATCTTTCTGCCACTTACCCATATCAGAGCAATAGCCAATTACGTGAGTTCTCACTATGGGACATATAGCTTACAAGCATTATGATCCTATTGAATCCTCCCCCAAACTCTCTGTGATAGCAGCATGTCTGTTTTACAGAAGAGAAAATAGAGACCCATGCTCCACCATTAATAAGCAATGGGAGTGGATTCAGACTCAGGTCTACATTGCTCCCAGCTCTTAGCCCCTCCTCACCCTATTTGTCAGTTAGTCTTGATTCATTCAAATTTGCCTAATCAATGCAACGCAGCATTTTCTCTTTTGCCTTCTTAAAGAAGTCATAAATGTGTTGCTGTGCTGTGATGCAATTATACTTTCATTGGTCCTAGCATTACATGGGACAAATCATATGAATTGAGAATTTCTTGTGTGGACTGCTGCTCTGGGCATTCCTATTCCTCTTTATTGATTTCATACACTCTGTTAGGGTGCTAGAAATCAAAGAATCATGCTCCTTAAAACTGTATATAAATTGAAAGCAAAGAAACACTGAATAAGTCCTTAGACATCACTACAAATAAAATATATATGAGATTTGTAGCATCCTTTGTAACTCATAGTAGTTTATTTTAAATTTAGAATCACAAACTGTCAAAGTAGAAATTACTTTTAAGAAATTTTCTTTTTTTTTAATGATGGCCATTTATTAGGTGTAGTGATATATCATTATGGTTTTGATTTATTTTTCCCTAATAATTAGTGATATTGAGCATCTTTTCATGCATATAATTGACATTACTTATACTTTTTGGAAACGTCTATTAATGTTCTTTGTCCATTGTTTTAATTGTTTTGTTTCATTTTTTTGTCCCTGAGTTATTGGAGTTCCTTAAATATTTTTGGATCTTAGCTCCTCACAAGATATACAGTTTGCAACTATTTTCTCCCACTCCATAGATTCCTTTTCATTTTATTGATTGTTTCCTTTGCTGAAATCAGAACCTTTGTTTACTCTAGGTAAGAATGTCTGGTGGTGCCACCATTATGGAAAACAGGAAAACAGCATGAAAATTCCTCAAAAAAAAAAAAAAAGTAAAAATAGAATACATTCCAGCAATTCCACTTCTGGGTATTTATTCAAAAGAATTGAAATGAGGATCGAAAAGATATGTTTGTGCTCCTATGTTCATTGTACACTATTTAAAATATCCAAGAGATAGAAACAACCTAAGTGTCCAGTCAATGAATAAAGAAAATATGGTACACATACAGTGGAGTATCATTCATTCTTAAAATAGAAATTCAGTTACATGCTAAAACATGGATCAACATTGAGTATATTATGCTAAATGGAAAAAGTCAGACCCAGAAGGACAAAAACTGCATGATTCCACTTACAGGCCTCTAAAGTCGTAAAGCTCATAGAAGCAGAAAGTAGAATGGTAGTTGACAGAACTGGGCAAAGAGGAAACAGGAAACTGCTCTTCAGTGGCTATAGAGTTTCAGTCATGCAATATAAAAAAGTCTAGAGATCTGCTCTACAGCAACGTACATATTGTAGGCAATTCTGTCATGTACACTTAAAAATTTGTAAAAAGATAGAGTTCATATTATGTATTTTTTATCAGTTTTTAAAAAGAGAGAAATTATCTAATCCACCCTCTTCTTTTACAGATGAAAAACTTGACTCTTGGAAAGAGTAGGTGGTTTTGTCAAATCACAAAGCTAGTTAGGGAAAGAACCAGCCTTGAATCCACACACTCAGAGACCTACTGTGTGTCTGCTGGGCTAGCCCTTCTTCCCAATCCTCCTTTCCCTGCAGGGCCCCCAGAGAGAAACCCAAGAGCGGAAGGTATAGGTTCATCAAATCTGGAGTTGGAAATACATGTGGCCACAGCCATTTAAAACCAACACACTATCTGACAGTAATATATCACCTACAATATCTGACACCTGGTCCACTGACTTCTGTTTGAATAAAAATATGGGCTACTCAGCATTGGCACAGAGCTCACTCCATTGTCGAACTGTCATAATTTTAAGGTAGTTATTTCTTATATGAAATTGCTGTCTGACCCTAACAATTTTCATTCATTTGTTCTGGTCTAATTTTATAGATTAGCAAGAATAAATGATTCCTTTTTTGCCCCCTATATGAGAGGCTTCAAATACTTAGAGACAATTGTATTATCCCTCTGTAAGTGTTCTCTCCAAGTTGGGTTGGCTCCCTCAACCAGCAGTCATGTGTAATGTGGTTTTCAGATCCCCTGTAATTGTGACTATTCTGATCACCCTCTTCCATGTAAATGCTACTTTGTTTAGGCTCTTCTTCAGGTAGTACTCTCAGAACTGAACACATTGCTTTAGATCCTGATCAAACTTATGCAATGGTTTCCATCTTCATCTGCACTACTAATTATTAGACCTCAGGGAACATTAAATGTTTGGCAAGCATGTTCCATAACTGGAGCATGGAGCATTTCTGGCCAAGTGAATCATTCATACTCTTTTTTCATTTAACTTCTGGCAAGTTTGTTTATGGACCTTCCAGTTGTGTAGTTGTTGTTTTACCTGAGCACAGATTTTTATATTTATCTTATTAAATTTATATTACTTATTCTGTATCCATCTACTATACAGAAAACTTATCCAGTAGCTGGTCTTCCCAGCATGTGATGTTTGTAATCATTCCTTCTGTGACTTCAAAAAAGCCATTGATAAAATAAAACTACTGATCATATTAATGGTAGAGATTTTTGGAACACTAAGACTTTTCTCTCATCTTTTTATATTGTGGTAGGTTACATATTCATCCTATACTATCATCCATGTTGCTCCCCTACACACACGCACACAGATACACACAATGTCACATTCCTTCTATTTTCTTTTACTTTCTATTATTTTTGTTTTATTTTTATCTTTATCTATTTAGATAAGTAGTTATTTGGAGGGGCAGTGTAGTGTGACAGTGAAGAATACAGCTCTGGTGTAGATCTGCTTAACTTGAATCCTGGCCTTATCACTTATTAACTGTGGAAACTTGAGGGAGTTAATGAATCCCTCTAAGCCAGTTCCCACATCTATAAATAGAGATAACAATAGAGATGTATCGTCAAAGAGATAATGAGAGAATGGAATAAATTAATCTATATAAAAAACCTTAATTCAGTGCCTGACCCATGATACAACCTAAAGAATTATAATAATGGTGATGATGATACAAATACATCACTTAACTGCCAACTTATATTACTTTTGACATTAATCCTAGCAAAGGGGTTAGGAAGTAACCTTATTGAGGTCCAGTTGTATGCCTGGAAGTTATATATATACTCTCAATTTTCCACACACAAAAATGTAGATATTGTATTTATATAATTCACTTCATATGTAGGAAAACTGAGGCTTGTAGAAAGTAGATGAGCAAGGCAAGGTCCACATATGTTTAAGGTAATAGAACCAGGATTTTAAAAGACTTCTTAGAAGTCCAAGTCCTCCCTATTACTTCTCTCCTTTCCGCTTCTCTGCACTATGTGGCTGAGATCAAACCTGGATGTTCATTTGTGACCTAAATGAGATAATGAAGGCCAAGATTACCCAGGGAAATAAGATGGCTGTGCCATTTCTAGGCTCTCTTACTGATCACACCATATTCTTATAATGAAGCAACAAAGATTGACTTTCAGCTAATATATAAGATAATGTATTTTACTCAAAAGAATTAAGAGCAGGGCCTTGAACAGTTACTTATATACCAATAATCATAACATTATTCACAATAGCTAATAGCTGAAAGAACAACCCATGTGTCATTGACAATTGCAGGAATAAACAAAATGCGATCTATACTTGAAACTGAATAGTATTCAGACTTAAAAAAGGATTGGAACTCTGACACATGCTACAACATGGATGAACACTGAAGACATTATGTTACCTGAAATAAGACAGACACACACAAAAAAAGACAAGCATAAAAAATGGGGCAGTATTTCCTTTATGGGAGGTACCTAAAGTAGTCAAACTCACAGAAACAGAAGGTAGAATGCTGGTTTCCAGAGGTTGTGGGGAGTTATTGTTTAGTGAGTACAGAGTTTCAGTTGGGGGATGAATCTGCAGAATGGAGGTGGTAGAAAGTTCTGGATATGGACAGTATGCACAGCCGTGTGTGTGGTAATGTTACCGAACTACACATTTAAAAATACTTAAAATTTTGTGTTTATTTTGTTTACTGCAATAAAAATATTAGATAGCCAAAAATAACGTAACGATAACTACTAGATGCTAAATCCCATCACATTTTATCCATACAGTGATCTCAAGAGGTAAGTTTTATTATTGCTCTCAGTTTTGAAATGAGAGCACTGAGGCTGAAAGAGGTTAAGAAACTCACTCATGTTCCCACACAACCAGTGGGACCAGAGTCAGGATGTGATCGCAGGCACTGTGGCTTCTGAGTTCATACTCTTAACTTCTGTGTAAAATTGGCAAAACGAAGTGTCATTCAGACTCTAAGGAGAACCTTGGACTTTAGGCAGGCAGGGGCATTCCCTAGCCAGGGTTGAGGGCCCCTGAGAAGCAGGCCTGTTTGGCTGAGCCCAGCTGCCCTAGTTGTGAACCCCTGAGCTGACAAAAGGGACACCGGCTGACCTGCAGCCCTTGAAGCTACCACCACACTTCTCTGAGAAGGGTTCAGAGTTTATCTCTAGTTCTGAATGCCTCCCAGAGCCTCATAAATATCCCAGACATGGGAGACCCAGCTGGGGTCCATCACCAAGAAGGCCGTGTGGGTGAAATGCCACTTCCTTGGCTCCTGCAGTTTTTTGGCACAGAAGAACTTGGGAGGTTTCCTGGTGGTGGCTGATTTTTGTGTTTTTCTTTTCCTTTCATTATTCTGTTTGATGGAGTTATAGGGGGAGGAGGAAGAATATATATTATGATGGGAATTATTTTGTACATTTGCATTTTTTTTTCTACGCTTTTACATCTTTCCTCTATTTGCTGCCACCCACACACTCCCAACCACACAGGAAGACAACTGGTGAGATTACGTTTGGAGTTAAAAGGGTTCTGATTATGCTACTACTCCTGCAGAGGAATTTGCAAATGAGAATTGGTGGCAAGAACCAAGTGACAAAACCACCCCATCAGCACCCTCTTTCTTCCTTCTTTTCTTTCTCCTCATCCTCATCAGAGTTGGCTGCTGCCCCAAGGGTCCTGCAGACCTGAGGCAATTGTCATCTTGTCACCATCCATGGCCTTATCTTACTCAGTAGTGATTTTTATTACATGGAGTTTGTCACTAGTTAAAGTGTGGATGTTTTTAGGGCAATTTTTAAAATGTAATATTATTTGAAACAAGTTGAAACATAAAAAAAAGTTGCAAAAAATCATACAAGCAAATTTCATCCAGACTCCAATTAAATTACATCAAATGTTCTGGTAATGTCCTAAATAGCTAAAAGGACCAAATCAGTCCCTTTGTTTATACCCAGTTATCATGTCTCTCTAATTCCTCTGGATCTAGAACAATCCTTTCCATCTTTCCTTGGGTCTCATATTCTTGATTGTTTTAAAGATCACAAGGCAGACATTTTGTAGAATGTACTTTAACGTGGGTTGATCCAATCCTTTCTCATGATTAGACACAGACTATGGTTTTGGAGGCAGAAAATTCCAGAAGTAATGCTTATGTTTTTCTCATTGGCATTCTCTTAGTTGGCATGTAGTGCCAATTTGTCCCAGTCATGTTGATAATCTGATCACTTGATTAAGATGATGTCTTTTAGGTTTCTACACTGTAAAGTTACTTTTCCCCTTTTGTACTGAATAAATATTTTGTATGGTGATGCAAATATAAAGATTTCTTTCATGATCCCACTGACACCCAGTGGTTTTCTTGTCCACTGATGTTTCTTGCCTAAGTTCATGTAACAAATGTTGATTCTCAAATGGTAATTTCATAATTCTGTCATTCATTCCACATTTATTAGTTGGCATCCTCCTATAATGAAGAGCTTTCCTTTCTCCTATGTTCTTATTTATTTGTTCATTTACATCTGTGTTGGCCATAGACTTCCATTTTACTCAGTGGGTCATAAACCATTCCTATCATTATTTATTTTAATGCTCGGTTTTGTCATAGATTTAGCCAACAGGACCCCCTTCAAGTTCACTCCTGTGTCCTTTTCATCTAGCTGTTTAATTTTTTAATCAATGTTATTAGCCATTTTTCTAGGGATCCCTATTTGTTTTTAGTGGGAAATGGCCTTCAGAAGCCAAGATCTGGATATTAGGTCCTCTTAGACCTACTAGGTGCTGCTTTGAAGGTCTCTCAGTTGACAGAGTTCATACCCACCTCCTTCAGGTCTTTCTTCAAATATTACCTTCATGGGTTCTTCCCTGTCTACCCATTTAAAATCAAATGCCTTGGCCTTGGCCTTCACCATAGTCCATCTCTTTCCCTTGTTTTAATTTTTCCCTATTGTTTATCATAACATAATACTATCAGTATTTTTAGTATTTGTTGTAACCGCCTTCCAATAAAATATTGACTCCATAAAGGTAAGGCAATTGCAGGTAACCAAAACAGGTGAAAATCCTGTCTTCATTACAGAATGTGGAAAATATATAGGGCCTACCTAAGGAAAAGGTGTGGTGGCAGAGCATGTGTTCTGGCCCTCAGCTTAGAAAAACCACAACCATGAAGGAAATAGCAGGAGACTGAGACTGGTGACTGAGAAGGGGAGTCTGAGGGTAAGTGAGGGCAGAGTTGCCAGGTGAACCCACACCAGCCAGTGCTGTGTAGTTCAGAAAAGGGATTGGTGCATTTCCTTTTAAATGCAATAGGAAACTCCTACAGGGTTTAAAATAAATGAGTGACTTTATCTCCCTTATATTTTTCTAAGCTCACACTGATTACTTAATGGAGAAATAATTTTAGGGGGGTAAGATTTTTAGCAGAGTTATATGGAGGCTGTTGAAGTGGCTCAAAGGAGAGATGTGGGCCTAAGATGGTGCAGTATACATAGTAGGAGTTTTCAGAAATATTTTGGAGACAGACTCCCTAAGAAGCATTAGATGTGATGGATGAGGAAGAGGGAAGTGTCCGTAATGATCCCTGGGTTAAATGTCAAAAATAGAAAATTGAATCTGGACTTTCTGGCTTCAAAGCCTGTCATCATAACTACCATTGACATCCCCAGAGAGTTAGAGACAGAGAATAAGGCTTTGCAAATGAATATTTGGATAGAAGCTTTATAAAATCTGCACACACTTCCTTACCAACCAGGGAGCCATGTTCCTCTCTAGTCAGAGATGTGATGGTGTAGGTCCTCAACACCCAAGGTAGAGATATGTAGTCTTTTTGTAAGTTAGCAGTTACCCAGGATGTGACAAAAGAACACCCGTGAAAACACAGAAACAAGGAATAACGTTCCAGCTTTCTCACCCAATACCCCTCCCTTCCTTTCCTCCCGCAGAAATGTTTCTCTTTGTAATTGTCCATAAAAGATTATTGTCTGCATTTTATTTAATTATTCCATATGAAGTAATTACGAGAGAATAATCAGCCAGTTCACTGATAATAGACGTTTCATAAAAGAACACAAAAGACGCTAATAAAGGCAGAGCCAGCCCTCATCGCTGTCATTATTAGTTTCTCTACATCTTTAATTTTCATACATTTTTATTGTTTGCCTGAAATTAATTGTCCATTTCTTTCCCCAATCAGGTTTATTACGAGTGGGCCACTTCTTGATAACTATACTATTGGTGTGTTTATCTAGCAAATAAACACACAATATCCCAATAGATTGTGTCAATATTGAAATATCTATCTAGGAGGCTAGAAGAAAAGGAATCGTGAAAGCATGTGTCTTGATAGTCTGAATGACTTTACAACAGTCCCAGCCTCATTCATCTTCCTCATTTTACAAAAGAAGGCTCTGAATCATTGAAATATGTATGCCTAGCTAATTTGTGATAGTGCTGAGATCAGAACTGAGATCTCTTCGATGAATCTAGAATGGTGAAACTATGGCAGGATTTAACAAACCACAAATAAAATGCAGCTCCCTATCATAGTGAACCATTTTGGAGGGTGGTGTTTCGGGCCTTTACCACCCTTGTGGACACTATTAGGAAGCTCCTTCCTTTACTCCTAGTTCCTTAGAAAATCTTATGATGGGGTCCTCCCTGGTTGCACAATGGGTTAAGTCTCAGCACTATAGAGCTATCCGCAGCACTATGAAGCTACTGCAGCATAAGTTCGATCCCCGGCCAGGGAGCTTCCCACATAGTGCAGCAGACCTCTCCTGACTCACCCACTGCTCCCTTCAGCAGTGTGCTTCAGTAGATGTGCCTGTTCTGCTCCCCACTCTGTCTCTGATGAATCCTCTCACCCCCCCCACACCTCTGGCCTACACCCCAGCTTGTAGCATAAATAAATAAATCTTTAAAAAAAAACTTACGATGACTGAGGCACTTCAGTATTACCTACCAGGATGTATAAGTCTCCTTGGGCTGTCATAACAGAACACCATAGTATAGGTGGCTTAAATATTAGGCATTTCTCTTCTTACAGTTCTGGAGCCTGGAAACCTAAGATTAAGATGCCTGCAGGTTTAGTGGCCTCTCTCCTTAGCTTATAGTTAGTTGCCTTCTTGGTTATCCTCATATAGCCTTTCCTCTGTCTGTGAGGGGGGGGTGTGATCAATCTAGTGTTTTCCTTTTTCTTATTTGGACACCAGTCCCATTGAATTAAGGCCCACCCTTAAGGCTTTATTTAACCTTAAGTACCTCCTTAAATGTTCTAAGTCCAAATATAGTCATGGGGGGTGTTAGGGATCCAACATATGAATTTAGTGGGGGGCACAGTTCAGTTCATAACACAGCATATTATTTAATCCTATAACAGTATCTGAGAATAAAAAAAATAAGCTGGTATATTAATTATTCTTTGGAGGCAATAATGGTGTTTCATGGCTGTGGGCCATGAACACAATGTTGTTTTTCAAACCCTTAAGATGGGGTCCTCTAAGCGCCCTGCATTCCTGCTCACTCCTCATAAAAGCCGGTTATGCTGTTCAGTGGGTGGGCTCTCTAAAATCCCTTTCCTCATCTCTCCATTTTCCACTTACATTATTAGGATTTTTTTCATTCTAAAAGTTCCTCATTTTCCACTGGACTCTTCTGACTCCACCCCACACCCAAAGGAAAACCTCTTTGTGTGTCAAGGATCTTGACCTGTGGTCAAACATGTATCTCCATCTCATGACTCCATGTTCACACCCAACTCAGAATTTCTCTCCTTTCACTTGAATCTGCCTCATAACCTTAATCCAGTTGCTCATTCTTAATGTTGTCCCAAGACAGACTTTTTTCTCAATGCTCAGCTTTGCCGCTGTACTCTGCTCGGATTGGCCCCGCCCCATGCTCCCATGCCACATCTGCTCTGTCGCCTCTGTCCTGACACCGAGCAGACCACTCAGACTCCTGGGAGAGAAATCCTGATAGATCAGGCTTCAGAGGAGCAGCCCCTAAGGAACCAGGACCAGTGACTCTTACCTTTCACCCCAAAGACTCTTTTCATAAAGGCTATGTCTGCATAGTGCCACTCTCCACTGATGTCCCACCCAGTGTGTCCTGTGCATCTGGTGGCTTTCCAGAGGGGCAACTGCAAGCTCTAATCCATGGCCGGCTTAGATGAATGCTGCCCCAGAAACAAATCTTACCATTTTAGCTCACATAATAAGCAATTGTAATCATGAACCTCCCCCACGCTGCCTGCTTAATTATTACCTAGGTCAGGTTGAAATACATTTGATGGAAATAGAGCTGTCTTTCTTTGAGCTGAGGCACAAATGCTTTACCCTTCGCTGTTAATATCATTGCTGGGGAAATCAAGCTGGCATATGTTTTCAGTAACCACCACTGAGCTCATTTTTCTCTCTCTCTGGGGTAATTCTGGGAAAGAAAGGCATTCAAAATATTATATTTGCTATCCCCTAGCACATTTATGTCATGTAGCACCTACAATTAATGAGTGGTACTTGTGAGGATGTGAATCATTACAGCAAAGCATTTAATTCCATTCTTTTCCTACGTACTGATTTAATCCACCCTGAGTTAAACTGGAGCTGTAACATACCTTCCCTGAATAGAGCTCCAAGAGATAACATGGTGTGTCCGAATGACAGTAATTTTGCACATGTACCTAGCAACTTCCAGGCTGGGATCTCCAAGAGTTGCTTCACACATGGTAATTGATGGCACCTCTAAGCGTTACATTAAACATTTAATTGAACAGTTAAATGTGGATTAATGAGGCTATTAATTAATACAGCAGGGAAGTCTGCAATTCTTATCTGAAGACCACAGAGAGGATTTCCCCACACTATGTATTTGAAACTGCATCATGAAAATTCAAAATTGTGAAGCTGTTGGGAATGGGAAAGAAAAAATGCAATGGTGGCAGAAATCATGCCACCATGTCTTGGAGGAAGAAGACCCAGAATTTAGAAACATGAGTTCAAGATCAGGCTCTGCTACTAAAAAAACTACCTGTGTGACTTTGTATAAATCATATAACCTCGTTGGTGTTTGGCTTCTTTACCTGAAAAATGAGGGGTGAGCCACATTATCCCTAAGATTTATTTAATCAGTGCACTGGATCTGTGAATTTAACCAAATGGATTCTTGAGTAGTCAAGTTGCTCAGCTATTCACATATTTATTAACTTGTTACTCATCAAACATTTGGCTCAGAACTCCAGCCCCTCCACGCACAGCTCACCCAGGGGAGGTGGAAGAGCACTGGACTTAGATTCATGAGTTCTGCTTTCTACTTTGCAGCTGATCCTAGAAGTTATATCAAGGTCTGTGACTGTTCCCTCGTCTCTGCTTCTGCTTCTGCTTCTGCTTCTTCTCCCCTACCTGCATGCTCACTCTTGTATTTCTATTTTCCTTAATATAAAGAAATCTCATTGATATAAAGCATTTTGGTACCCGAAATTTTCATTCAACTATTACTAAACTCTTTTATGACTATGGTAGTGAAAATGAAAAAAGAAAATTCTTAAGTTCCACATGGTACTATTGCCTCTCCCAAAGTAAACCCAACTCACCAAGAGTCAGGACAAGCTTTCCTCCCATACAACCCTTTCCAGATTTTTCTTAAGTGAAAATGAAGAAACAAAAAAGATTAAAATTTGTCCATGCTTCCTCCTTCCCATAAACAGTGTGTTCTAGAAAAATTATTTCATTTTAGGTGAACCTAAGCATTCATGGTCAGCTCGTTTGATATGTTCTTTATATGAATCTATGAGGTGCATGATGAAAAGATTAAATTCTCTTCAGTAGCATTTTATTACTAAATATGCCTTATTATATTCATATGATACATATGAATTCTCTCTTTGTATTACTTCATCTGATATATGTGAATTCTCTCAAGCAAAATGTTTTTTCTAAATTAAATAATAAAACCTTTTAATTCATTCAATAAGTATTTTTTCAAAACTACATGCCATGTAATTTGCTAAAGAATATTCTAATGTATATAGATATATTTCTTTATATCATATGTACTTGATCCTTATTTGTAAATTACAATTTTGCTAATTTATCTGCTTGCTAAAATTTGTGGGTTTTTTTTTTTTTTTTTTTTTTTTTTTTTTTTTTTTTTTTTTTTTTTTTTTTTTTTTTTTTTTTTTTTTTTTTTTTTTTAAAATTTTTTTTTTTTTTTTTTTTTTTTTTTTTTTAGTTTTCTAACATGACACACTCGTTCCAAAGAAATTCTCAAAAAAATTCTTAGAGGATTGTATTTTTGGGGTTGAATTTTTTTTAGTTGAATTTTTTATTGAAGTAATGATGGTTTGCAAAACTGTGTACAATTTGGTGATACAGCTTTATACTTCTTCAGGCTCATACCCACTACAAAAATAATTCTCCCCCATAGTCCATTGACATGCCTCCCTCATTTGCTGCATGCCTCCCATTCTCCCACTGTGGTAGAGCCAATTCTTCAGTCAGATTTCTAGAACTTGTTTTGATTTAGTTTTTTTCTGTTCCTTTGTTTTATTTTTTTTATATTTCACATATGAGTTAAATCATCCAGCACTTATATTTCTCCTTCTAACTTATTTCACTTTAGCTAAAATTTATTTGTAACCAAAAATGAATACTCAGAATATTTTCACAATCATTCAAGGTAATATGCAGAAAGGTAAAAAAAATTGTCAAAAAAATTTTGTCTCATGTATTTCCAATTGAGTTTGAGCAAGTGATGGTCTTCCTTCTTGTTTCAATTCTCATATTGTGAACTAGCATTCCTTTGTGGTCTGTTTAATGTCGAATATTTTTTGCATTTTTTTGTCTTTTTATTAGTGATCTTGCTATTTACAATGGCCCCCGGCATGGTGGTTAAGTGCTATCTAGTATTCCTAAATTCAAGAAAGCTTTAATTTACATGGAAAACGTGTTAGATAAGCTTCATTCAGGCATCAGTTACAGTGAGTTGAGTTGTGTGAATGAGTTGAAAGTTAACTAACCACAATTATACCTTGTTATATAAAATATTTATTTTTTACCTATTTTTTTTAAAGATTTATTTATTTATGCATACAAGCTGGGGGACAGGCCAGAGGCGTGGGGCAGCAAGAGGATTCACCAGAGACAGAGCGGGGAGCAGAACAGGCAGAGCGACAGAAATACACTACTGAGGGGAGCAGCAGGCAAGGCAGGAGAGGTCTGCGGCGCCATGTAGGAATCTCTCCGGTTGGGCATCAAACTCGCATTGCTGCTGCCAACAGCTCCACAGCACAGCGCTTAACCGCTGTGCCACCAGGGAGGCCCTATATAAGGGAGGCCCTATATAAAATATTTTAAATAGAAGCATATATATTAAATAAATAAATAAATAAATAGAAGCATGTATAAAGCAAGGTTATGTAATGGTTGATTGACAAAATTGTTGCAACCAGAGGCTTTTAGGAACCTAACCCTGTATTTCCCCTAGGAGCAGTGGCTTAGTGCTTGCTAATTCAGTGTTTGAAGCAACTTTATAGAACATAACTCCTGGAAATAATGAGAATTATCTTTATATATACATGTGTATATAATTGAATTAAGTACTAGACACTGACTATAGAAGAGTATAATTAGCACATTTATCCAGTGCTTTTCTATTTAGCCTGTTAATCTCACCAGAAGTTACTAATTTAAATAAACACTCCTGCTTTTATTAGGATAAATGAAAGCCAGTCAGCTCAGTCTTGAGAAACAAAAGAATCAACCTTTGAAACAAAACTTCACTGCATTAAAAGTTCTGATCGAGAACAATATAACCAGAAACAGTGAAAGTGATGCTCCAGCCATCTTTGTGAACATAAACCCGGTTTAAGTCTTTCTTTTAACACAGAGATTTATTTCTTCACACACACAGTGCAAGTCTGTAATCTCTGTTATCTCATAGATCACCTATCCACACTACAGCAAATGTTCACCCAGTGTGTGTTAAGTTCTGGGTGACAGAAATGATAAGTCCTTGTCTTCCAGTCATCACAATGTGATGGGCTGGTAGGAAGATGTGGGGACATCACTGAGAAGAACACAGCCTGGGGTGGATGGTGAAGTCAGTAAAGACTTCCCAGAGACTAAAGATGCTTGAAGAAAGAGTTGAAGAATAGTTAGCATGGTGGCCTGGGTAGGATCCCCTGGTACAAGGGTCCACAGCACTTACTCTGTGTGAGGCACTAGAGCATGCATCGTGGGTGACAAGAAGATGATTGAGTTTGCATCCTCAAAGGCCAGTATCTCAAGACAGCCTTCCCTGGAGATATCCTCCCCTCCATGCATTTAGACATTCCCAGCCAAAACTAGATCTGAATCCTTCCGTAGGACTTTTTCCTTCAATTCTAGCACTTAGCCCATTAACATCTGTCACCCTGAAGGCAGAGACCAGGTATTTTTGCTGTTATTCATTGTTGCTTCTACTGCCTTAACCTTGCCTGACACAAACTGTTGAATAACTAAATGAAGATTGCAGAGTAAAGCCAACATCTTATCCCGAGGGCAACAGTTTTGCTAGGAGGTTTGCTGAGATCACAATATTGGAAGATTTTTTTTTTCGTATGAAATTTATGTTTTATCCTGAGAAATCAGTGTACACCCCATTATTAAACTCAGACTATGCTTTGAATTTTTTTTAAATGGGATACTGCAGGTTTTTTTTTTAAGATTGATTTATTTATGCATACAACCTGGGGTACAGTCCAGAGGCGTGGGGGTGGCGAGAGGGTTCACCAGAGACAGAGTGGGGAGCAGAACAGGCAGAGCAAGGGAAATACACTGCTGAGGGGAGCAGTGAGTGAGACCGGAGAGTTTCCACCATGCCATGTGGGAATCTCCCCGGCCGGGCGTCGAACTCGTGTCGTCACTGCTGACAGCTCCATAGCACAGCGCTTATCCAATGCGCCACCAGGGAGGCCTGCTTTGAGTTTTTTATTGCTTAACTCTTTAACCTAAAATGAGTAAATTAGAAGTAAATAAAACCAAAGAGAGAAAACAGGAAGGTTTCAGTTCCTCTAACTTATACTTCTAAATGCTCCCTTAGGTCCCTGGTGTTCTCAGCTCAGAGTGGGGTCTCCACACATGGACAGTGATCCACACTCCCTCTTTTATAATCTCTTACTTCCAGATTTGAACTTGAGGATCAGTCCAGAGTCCCATCCCTAGGGAAATGATTTGCTTCTCCTCAGTTCCCTTAAACATCCTGGCCATGAAGTCCCCTTCTTTGGGTATCAGAAGTAAGATAAAACACCTCCAACTGGTACAGGAGTCATAGCGTTATCACAAGTGATGATCAGGTTTAGGGTGGCCAAGTCTGACATGCAGCAGAACACTGTAAGACTTCTGATCCAGAAGACTTGTCCTTCTCTTTCTCCACTTCTTTATTGCAGACCTCTTAAACACAGTTGCCCAAGTCAATAAGAGCAGCTGGCCTGGTAGAACAGTGGCACGCCCTGTCTGAGGAGTGTGGGAGCTGCTCAGCTTCAAGCAAGAATTCAGGGCCACTGACACCAGATCTGACTTTTCAAGAGAATGCAGGAATCTGGCATTCCATTCTCAGTTTTGTTGTTGTTGTTATTGTTTCTCTGAAGTGCCTTTTATTGATCATTAGGGAGAAGATAAAGATAAATAGAACTATGTGCCCATCCAGAGGAGCTTGAGGTCCAGGGGGAGAGCTAAAGCTCATGCAGAAAAAGATAATTATACACAGTAGCTTATGTTATCTAATGTTATCTGAAAGAAAGAGTGTTGGGAAGTTTCTTTAGGCAATTTTGAGGAGAATCTCCTCCCTTTAATAATAAGAAGCTCAACTGTTTCTGTCCCCCCAAAAGGGAAGCTTTTTCTACAAATACTACCTTTTTTAGCTGAACTTATGAAGTTGTAAAATTCCCTGTAGAATTGTGTTGCAATGTGGTTAGAAGGCAAATAAATGTGTTTGCATCAAATACATGCTTGAGTTAAAATATGTTCCAACAACTACACTATGCTAGCATTCTTCAGTTCCCTCTCCTTTTTATTTTTCTTCATCTGTACTCAGACCCAAGTCTCTGACTTCTAGGAAGACATTCTTGGTTTAGATGGAATAATCAGAATTTTAGATACAAAATCAAACACTTTTCTAAAGCATAACTGCTTTTTTTCTAATGCTGTCTTCTGGCAAGTTGATCAGACTCACTGTTTCGGCCAATGCTGAGTCATAATAGTTAACATGTGGGTTTCTGGAGAAATACTTGTGGATCCCAGTCTCATTGGACTTTGGACTTGTTCCCTGAACCAGTTTTCTCATCGATAAATAGGTGATAATAGTACCTCCTTTTGCAGTGTTTTGTGGGGATCAAATAAGATCACACATGTAACTTTATATGAGTGAAAAGCCTGACAGTTATCCTAACAGACTATGGTAAGAAAGGATATCATGTCTAGGTCTGCTCATGAAATACAGAGAATTGTGTTGGTGTAAGTCAATATTTGATTAAAGTAATACCATGATTATCAATTAGGAGCATGAATGCTTCCTCACTGTGGAGTACTATGAGAAAAAGGACACTTCTACATCATTTCTAATGCTGCAATTGGAATACGTTAGTCTAGGCAAACCCATTTTATGGGTGGTGGATGAGCTATGCCTGGCTAACAAAGAAGTTTGACACTCTATACCACTCGGTTTCAGGCCCAACACTCAGTATGAAGCACTGCAGAACTGAATTGAGTTACAATGCAAGGAGTCAGACCCCATACTACACCCTGAAAAGTTCTTATTGAAACGCGACCCTACTTAAACACTAAATAATAGCACACTCAGAATTTTCCAAGATTTTTGAATTCTATAATAGTGATTGGGGATTTGAGGATACTTCTGAAAGAACCCAATAATTTAAGAGGAAGCAAATTTCTTCTCCTCTCTTCCTTTCATCACTTCTGTCTCCCACCTATCTATCCGTGTATCCAGTGGGAAAAAAATGAAACATTTGGCCACATATGCTATTCACTTTTTCAGAGAAGAGTTCATCTGCTATAAAATTATTTAATTCCACTATTTCCTTAAAGATACAATCAACCTTTCCACATGTCAAGCACTGTAATAGGCATTGAAGATAAAATAACTGGAAAATACAGTTCCTATCTTTAAGAATCTCCTAGTCTTGAAGTGTCTAGTGTGTTCACTTGCTTTTAACAAAGACTCTGATTAACTTCTTGCACTAAAGTCTGTAGGGCTGCACTCACTGATGTCTGTTGAAAAGTTTAATCTCTTCCAATCACAAAGGTCTTTGCTTATTTAAAAGAGCCATGTCGTAAACCAAAAAGGTTATCTCAAATGGTAGAATTTTAGGCATCCTGAAAAGAAGGGTGAGATTTAAGTTGAGTATATACTTGCTGTCTCTGGTGTGAATCAGATATGTGGTCACCAAATATGTCTTGGTCAGACTCCTCCTTGGTCTGTTGTGGTAGGTTTAGAAGCCCCACCTCTTATAGTTACCCTTTATCACATACTAATGGAGAAACATAAGGTTTGGCTAAGAGTTGAGGCCCAGAGGCAGAGGGTTTATTTCTTTATCATTCTCTTCAGTTTCATCCAGCTGACCACTTCTGGTGTTGCTCAAGCAAATGTGTAGTTTCTTGCCCACTTTGGAATGCTCATATATTGTATATAATCTAAGACGTGATCACATGCTGAATTTGCCCATCAAAACTCTCTAATTGAGCCACCTCCACTGTTAGATGGCATAAATCAAATAATAGTTTTAATTTAAACTAGCCCATTTAACATATTAGACTTTTCTGTCATTCTGCATAACTTCAGAGTCAATGGTGCTCACATTTCCAAGTGTTAAAGAATTGCCACTTCAAAGGGTTCAACTTTTCCCCAATTTTTATTTAGAAAACTGATAATGATTGAAATAAGCCACAGGGGGTCAAAAAGCCAGGTGGCCAGGGAGCTTATACCCAAGATGAGAGAAGCCTTGCTGCCTGCTGGTTTAATAGGCTGCCCTTACTTCTAATGGGGCTTGAGTAGAGCTGAAATCGAGGCCGAGAGACCATATCAGAACGATTGTACATCGAACCACCTGACATTGGGTCTGTGGGGGATATTTCATCATTGTCTGCTTGACCTTTGGCCCCTTAGACTTACAGCCCATCATTTCTGGGAAGCAGCGACTAAAAAAGCCATTTGTTCCCCATCGAATGTACCTGTCCTGATGTGCTGTCAACAGCTGTTTGCATTGGTAACCATGCCAAGGGGAAAACAATTGATGCCAGGAAACTCGAATTTCTAACCACCTCTTTTATTTTTGTCACTCCTGGTGCTAATGATGACCTATATTCTCTACCATAATGATTATCTTAAAAGTCTTTTTGGCTTTGAAGAGAGCGTTTGAGTCCTAAGTGCCTGTATTGTGAAAGAATATAATATGGAGAGGTCTATTATCTTAGAATTCATTTGTCCATTTTTTTTCTTTTTTTAAGGCAGCGCTGTAAATTAAACTGCTTGAGTTGGCTTTGTAGGTTTCTTTTTTCTATCTTTTTTTTTTTTTGCATACACAGCAAGGATAACTACACCTCAGATTTATGAGCATTGTGAACAGGTTGCCATAGCAACCACTCTGGCTGCTCTACACCAAATAACCTTGTCATGTGAGCGTTTATCACAGGAACATCAAGGACTGGATTGCATTGTACGCTCTTTGGCTAAACAGCAGGATTTTTCTGAATAATAATTGGTCGTGGCCTTTTATTCCACCAGTCAGAGTTAATCATCCTCGGAATCTGAAATTAACCATAATGCATTCAAGGCGCAGCGTACAGCCATTCAAAAATTCCTCTTGGAGGAAGAAAACTTTCCAGTGCTCTTGGACAATTGTTATTGTTGTTATTATTATTGGGAAGGCTTAATAAGAGAAGGATGAGGATTTAGGAAAGGCCTGTAGAACCCCTTGCCATGATATAAATAAAATAGGCATTTTAACTAGCCTATTATTTATGAGAAATAAGAAATATTTTAAAGTGCTATCGAAAGCTGTAGTTTTTTTCCCTCTCAGATTACCTCTATAAGACATTTGATCATTCAAACAGATTTTACTAGGTTAATTGATTTTCCATAGGTTCATGTTTTACTACATACTCAGAAAATTCAGTGTGCTTCTGATATATCATTTTAAAAGGGAAAATGAATGGGTTGTAAAGGATCAGCAAGCTGTCTCCTTGCCTAAACAGCATGCGCGTGCATGCATACACACACGGGTGCTTGTGTGCTTGCACATGAAACCACAAGATGGACCCCAGAAAGATAATAATTACATCATAGGAATACAGCTGGCTCTCTGTCACAGGCAATTATGCTGGAACTGAGGGTGGTTGGTTTAGGGAAAAGTCAGTACTATTCCTTAGCACAGAGGTTTCCTAGTCCATGAAGAGTTGCCATGTAAAATTCTACTAGGGATGGGGCCAAACCAGCAGATTCACCAAATTTTAGTTTGCTAAGGCAACTTTAACATCTCACATTTTTAATTCCCCTGTGTCTCACCCCTTCCTCTTGCGCTTCCCTAGTCCCAGAGTCGTTTCTTTTTTTTTTTAAGATTTATTTATTTATGCATACAAGCTGGGGTGTAGGCCAGAGATGTGGGGGGTGAGAGGATTCACCACAGACAAAGTAGGGAGCAGAACAGGCAGACTGACTGAAATACACTGCTGAGGGGAGCAGCGGATGAGGCAGGAGAGGTCTGCTGCACCATGTGGGAATCTCCCTGGCCGGGTATTGAACTTGTGCTGCAGTGGCTCTGGATAGCTTCATAGTGCTGTGCTTATCCTGTTGCGCCACCAGGGAGGCCCCCAGAGTCTTGTTTCTTACAGGTCCTTCATAATCATTATTGATAATAGTTGTCATACCTTAAGTGTCACTTTTCCTAACAATGGTTACTTTAAAGAAACTAAACATTAGATCTCAAATGGAAGAATTTAAGAAATCAGTAAAGGATAGATTGAAAGAGGAATACTTTTTGATCGAAGGAGAAGCAGTTTTTAGGTTTTTACCAAATTATACCTTCTAAGTAGCCACAGGCTTCACCATCACCTAAGACTCTCTTTTATGAGAAAGTCTTGCAGTCAGTACAATCCAAGAAAGCTAAATTATTGGATTTAGAGATAAAAAGTAGCTAAGTAGGTGGATTTGGGGTGAAATTATTCAGGAGAATGGAATTGTTGCATCCATGGTCTTTTTTGGGGGGAAAACTTTTCCTTTGAAATAAATATATATTTAGGGCAGGCAGTAAGCTGAGTCTTGGAAAAACAGGAACTTACAGGAGTAGTGCAAATACAGTAATTCATTTATTCATCAACTATATATTTTCATCATCTATGCCAAGGACACTGCTATGTGGCCTGGGGAAACAATAATGAATGAGACCTGTTCCTACTCTGTAGGCACTTGCTTACCAGCCCTGAGGGCACATAAGTATATGTACAGAAACTGGATAACTGCTGCATCATTGAATGGGAAACCAATCTGTCGTGAGGGAGTGGCATGAAAGTCTGGAGGTGACAACAATGTGTCATTGTCATGGGAAGGACTCCTATATTGTGTGGGATTGGGACAGCTGGACTCTAAGGGTGTGTGGAAACTGGTGGCCTGGAAAGAGAACATTTCAAGAAGAGAATATGGCAGGAGTAAAAGCTCGAGGCACGGGAGTGTTTGGTGTGTTCTGAGAACAGTTAGCATGTGCTGTGTTCCAGGTCTACAGCCATGAGTTGTGTGTGGAGCTAAGACTGGAAGTTACCATTAAATTAAGTTTGAAGCCTGGTTATTGATTTCACTTAAGTGCCATCCTAAGATGTATGATATTTATTTGAATGGCATTTGAGAGACGTTTCATGTTCTTTAGCAGAACCAGAATCTGATCAAAGCTGTAGGAAAATTAGAATGAGACTGGGGTCAGAAGGAGGAAGGAAGATGTTTTAGATGGGATATTTATTTCATCACTTAGGGAGGTGGGTTTACCTCGAGTCCCCATTCAGCTAACCTATTCTTGTTACTTTACTTCTGGGCAAAAAAAGAGGCATTTTCTTTTTGATGGTGGTTTTGAGGTGCCATATCAGAGGTGAGCATAGGATCCCCACTGGAACAAACCTCAGATCCGTGACTTGGCAACCGGTAGGAGGACCCCTAGGAAAATGCAGCAGGTCAGGCTGAAGCACCAAAGACATAGCCAGAGTCTTATTCCATTTCTCGAATTTCAACAGTTTTATGAAGAAGAAAGAAGTTATCAGTATTGTTGAGCAGCACTCAGTAAGCTCTGCCCAGTCTGCCAGTGGGTATTGTCGCCATTACATCCAAGAGGACCATAGGAAGATACTAATTAAAGAACTATGTATACTATGTGATGGAGAATCTCCACAGAATTGTGTCTGGAACATGGGGTTCATGAAGCACACCCTGACCTAGGTGATCCCTCTGTTTCCTTACAGCTTCCGCTGACTCTATTAGAGGGACATGGCATGGGTAGGTAAGGTTTTAAGTGTGAGCAGAAGAGTAAAAATTCTCTCCCTGGTGCCCCTTCGGTTCACCTCGTTCTTGACCACCAAACTGTTGAACAAATTTGTTTTGTGTTATGCTGCTGTCTTAGAAGCTATTCAAAATGAATTCTCTCTTTTCTCTTTCTGCTCAAAAATTCTGGGAAATTTTTTTTGTGCTGAGGTGCAACAGTGCTCATTGGAGAATTGCTTTAACCTGATGCTGTCTGGAATAATGGCTGGTAGTAGTTCAAATTATTTTAACATACATAAAAACAGTAAACATTTTGTTTTACCTTAAACTTATCAATCCATATTCAGTGAGCAATCCTTTCATGTGGGACCAATGATCTTTCTTTGAATAAGGTCTTCTAATTAAATTTCTGCATTATCTTTTCCACCCAACCATTCCCAGAATACATAGTTTACATCATCTAGTTTTAGTTTCCTTAAAGTAAAGCAAGAACCTGAAACGTGTTTTCTAGGCAATTTAAGTGCGAAATTAATCAAGGCTATTATGATTTTTGGCTAATCTCTTAGAAATGTCTCACCCACCACACTCAATTCATTATCAATTCTTTTATTTTTTTTTATCAACTTCCCATTTTTCAGCTCGGAATTTCCAAAGCAATCAACTTGGTTTTATCTAAGAAACAGGCAGCTCCGTGGGGGAGAGGATGGAACTCAAGGGGTAAATTCAAGTTTCATGCACAGAGCAACCTGTAAGAGGCACTAAAAGTGGGCAGATCAAACCTCTGGAGAGGCCGCTGCAGACAGCAGGAAGGCCCACGTCAAGACTAAGTTGAGGCAAACCCCTGCTTCATCCACGGATAGCTAGAGGGACTGCTCTCTAAAATATTATAGCCTGAGCTTTTCCTCTCCCCACTAACCCCTTTTTGGGGGGAAGGTTTCATCTTTCACCTTTCCTCCCTGGGTCTCCATTAGACAATAGGCAATTAAACTTTATATAAGCATATGCTTAATTTCAATCTGATTTTTATCTGACCGTATTGTTTCGATTCTGCCTAGCTCCGCTATTCTCTCACTGCTGCCCTTTCTTTCCTCTCCACTCCAAACTTTTCTTCTGATTCCATTACCTTACATTTCTGCCTTGTTAGTGATGGGAAGTCCTCCATTAGCACCCACACTCCAATGTGTCACACGCTGCTTAGATATCTTTATCACTTTCCCACTGGGAAAACAGTAATTGATGGTATTTCCATTTATCTTCACTTTCCTTGCTCCATTTGGGGAAAAGTTGATGGTTTCAAATAGCTCATTATTTATTTTCCACTCAGACTTAAGTTGGATTCTAGCACTGTCCTTACTGAGACCCAGACTTCCCAGAATCCCATAATGTTTTATGAGCAGTTTTACAATCCAGACATGGTATTATCATGTCCTTCTGAAAGGTGGTTATGTGAATTGTCAGCAAACAGGAGCTGAAAGACCGGGTAATTGCCCCTGCTTGACTGTTGGTGCTCTGGTGAGAGCCCTTTGATCGGGAGCTCCTGGGTGGGGAGCTGCTGCAGGGATACAGGTGACCACTAACATTTCAAGGCTCTCATGTTCAACAATCCCTTGCATAAACTGAGGGGCTACAAGTCTGAATTGGGGGATTTCCTAGGGAGCACCCAGGCTCTCCTA
This sequence comes from Scalopus aquaticus, assembly GCA_004024925.1. Lineage (NCBI taxonomy): Eukaryota > Metazoa > Chordata > Mammalia > Eulipotyphla > Talpidae > Scalopus > Scalopus aquaticus. The sequence goes on along the minus strand of PVIJ01005942.1, from coordinate 71,715 downwards.
CTCATTTTATGGATGAAGAAATTGAAGCTCAGACATGGGATGTAATTGACTAGGAACACACATACAGTGACAACCTTTATACTGGAAACTAAGCTTTCTGTCAATGAAAAAAAAATCAGTTTCTTAAAATAATTGTTTTTCCTAAATATGTCGCAAACATAACATCCAGCACATTGATTCAATGATCTTATAGAAACAAAGAAACCCACAGATGGTAACATAGAGTAATTCTACCTTGATATTTTAGGTTTCCCAGTGGGAAAGTGAAACAAAGTGCAGAAGTCTTGATAATTAGGATGTATTAGCCCCAAAGTGGGTGCTCAAGTACTCCATTTTTTATTTACCTTGTAGACTGCATCATTGCACCCAGGGTTTACTTAATTGTGTTTCCTGTCCCTTATTCATCTCACTTTTTTTTTCCAAAACAAAAACAACTGGAGTTAAGGGGAGAAGCTTCTTTCCACTTGATTTGGGACATAGTGATCAGTGCTGCTCTCCACCTGGCTTTTGGAGAGATACCTGAGATGGGTATAGGGAGGTAGGACACAGATTTCACATAGCAGCGTCAGTTGTGAATCCCCGCTGAACCCTGGGCTGATGGGATTTCCTGTAATAAAATGATGTTGGGAAATGTAAAGAACACAGGACTTGGAACCAGGTACTGGTTCTGAGTTTGCAACCAATTAGCTGCATGTTCTTCCTCAGCCTCTGTACTCTCCAGCCTAAGATAAAGGGATTGGTTTTGTAGATTCAGAGACCCCGTGGGGCTCTAACACTCTGGGATTCTATGGAGACTTTGCATCTGGGTGATGGTGAGCAATGATTGCAAGGAACACAGCCCGGAAGAGGAATGTGTAGGAAAGGCTAATGGGAAACACATGCTGCGGATGACTAGCGGCAGGAACGAAGGGGGTAGGATCTGCAGGCTCAGGACTTCCCATGAAGTCTTCACTTCTCCAGGGGCAGACTGTTTCCAAAATCACAACTGAGCAAAGGCATGAAAAGTTGGAAACCCATAGCTTACTTTTCTATTGCTCATCAGAGAAGAGCAATTCATAATCGTATCTGTTGACTTTCAAAACACCCCTGTGAAGTAAACAGATTCTATATCGTGCATCTACATATGAGATAACTGAGGCCCCAGGAAGGTAAGAGATTTTCCAAGATTTATTGTTTATGGGCTGAGTTGGACAGGACCCAAAGTTTTCTAGGTCTTACTCGTGGGCCTTTTCCAATTCACTTTGTTATAGCAACCACTTGTATTTCTACAGAATTTTTTACTTTTAAAGTGTATTAGAAAACCATTACCTCATTTTTGTCCCATTGTGGCCCTGTAAGTTGGGGTTACTAAGGCCTTCCTCCTGTTTCAAAAATGGAGAACTGAAGCTTAGGAAAATTCAATGATTTTCGTGTTCATTCAAAATACCCTCATCTGCGATCCATAGAGCATATCTCACACATGGCTAGTTAGTGACAAGCCAACTTTGGTCTCATAGTCTTCACTGCACTGCCAGTACCCTATAGGAGCTTCGAATTTTAATGTGAATATAAAATCTCTCAAAATATACTTCCAAATACGATGTGGACAAAATGGCTCCAGCAATGGTAATATCCCATCCAAATGCTTGTTTTTCATTGCCCACTCTTATTTTAAGATAGCCTCCAGCCCAAGTTAATGACTTAGGAGATACCTAAAAATCCTTAAAGATGTGGCAGTGATAACAGTGAATGAGGATACTAGAACCAGATTTCAACTTTGATTTGAAATATTTGAAAACATGTATCAATGTTCTCCAGTCTCCCAGCTCTGTCTTCTCTCTGCCATCTCAGCACCATTATTCCACAGTCTCTTCTACTCTGGAACTGTGCCCTTGTTTCAGTCTCTGCTAATCCACAATGGGTCACCATTTCACCAATGGAATAAGCCATCAAAAGAACAGAAGCCAGGGCCTCCCTGGTGGCGCAGCGGTTAAGCGCTGCACTGTGGAGCTGTCGGCAGCAGAGATGCGAGTTCGACGCCCAGCCGGGGAGAATCCCACATGGTGCAGCAGACCTTTACTGCCTCGCCCGCTGCTCCCCTCAGCAGTGTACTTCTGCTCTGCCTGTTCTGCTCCCTACTCTGTCTCTGGTGAACCCTCTCGCTGCCCCACAGCTCTGGCCTGTACCCCAGCTTGTATGTATAAATAAATCTTAAAAAAAAAAAAAAAGAACAGAAGCCAGAGATCCAATCCTTCAAGATGATTCAGAGAAAAGATGCCTGCCCTGGGAGAGGACACTGAGATGTAGACCACGTTTTAGGACATGGGGAATATACTCACTATAAGTAACTCATGTATCTCCTGTTTATGTGGCCTCTTCTGGAATTTGGTCCCTCATGCATGCCCTCAAACATGATAGGAACTTGTCTAGAACTTTCTATTTGACTAAATACTACATTAAAATTCTACGGATCCTCAAAGCAGTGAGTTTCCACATTTCCTTTCAAGTCTTTTCTATAGATAGATAACAGGCCTGTGGCTGTCTGTAGCCATAATTATATACTACATACAATTTGATACGTCTTCAAAGTTGTGGAGTGAGAGATTTTATTGGTCTTAAAAACTATGTGCTATTTATCCATCCATTTCAGAGATGTTTCTTCTCAGCCATTATCACCTAGGATGCTCTTTGACCCTCTGGAAGTGGAGGCAAGTTTATCCTGAGCCACTCAGGTATATTTCCTTTTTTGATTAGGAGAGAGTTACTCCCTGGACACAAAAGGAAATCAGTATGTGAAGAAAGTGAGCCAAACTGCCGCTCCTATTTTCTCCCACCTCCACCCCTCTTCTTTCCTCTCTGGCTCCACCTTCCTGATGAGGTGATAACCTCCTGATGATTCCTACTATCTAGCAGCAATCAGGCAGTTAAGACCCAATGAAAATTCTCCTCTTCTGATTCTTTATAGGTCATCCCAGCCCTCTTGGACCTCGCCTCTCCCTTTCCTGGGCTACCACAGCCAGTCTTTCTCTTCCTCACTGAATGCCACTCATCGTTATTATCCTAGAATTGCACACTACTTGAAGTTATGTAATCATGACTTTTCAAATGGAGTGTAGGCTCCCAGAAGGCAGAAGACATACTTCCTTCATCTGTGCTCCTTGCTGTGTTTTACATTAACTAGTCACATGAACTATGTGAGTTGGTTTTTAAAAAATGACTTTCAAGTGGCACACATCCTGATTTTAGCCCTGAAAACACAAAGCAGAACTGAGTGAGCTAAGCTTATGTATACTCAGTGGAATAACAGCTCTTGAGCAAGATCGAACATTTTCTAAGGGAAGCAAAGTGCTGCCCTGGGGTCCTGGCTCTGCCCAGAGAACTTACATTGGTCACACATGCCTGTGTGAGGAAGCCCCTTCTTAGCTGATGCTGGACCACCCATCACAAGAGCAGGAAATCTATCCATCTGCTCTCCTTCCTCAGGGAATGACTACATTGCAACCATCTCCTTTCACCTCTTAAGATGCCAAATTTATTCCTTGTTTTTTCAACACGGAGTTGAGGAAATGTTAGTATTGGCTGGGTTGAGACTGTGGGTCATTTTACCTAGTTAATAGTGACCGAGTCATTCTGAAATACCTGCTAAGGGACAAGTAGTAGGGAATTGGACACTCCATCTCTTTCACTGGAATATTGGGGGGAGTGACTCTTTGTATTTGTCACGGGGGAAACCAAAACCCTGATCTGACATTTACTTAATTTTTCTTCATGGTAAAAGCTGTTGACTTCTCCTATTAGTGGGATTAGAAAAAAAAAAAACAGCACTGGCTGGAAATCAGGAGGGGTGGCTTCTCACCCTGGCTCCATGCCCAAGACCTCCTCCCCCTCTTTCTTTCCATGGGACCACACCACTTGCACACCTGCTTGTCACTTAGTACCAAGTGATGGGTTCATTTGGGTGGCATGTTTCCTGTGAAGACCACCCAGGAGTTCCTGCTGACACTCATGCTTTCTTGTTAACATTATTGGCAGCAGGGAAACCATCCTCTGAGGTGCCCACTGTGTGTGCAGGAAGGTGTCAGAGTTCCACCTGGAGGGTCTGTGAACTTCATGCTCTCCCACCTCGTCCACTATTCCACCTATGACCAGGAAAGTCCCTTCTACCGCTATCTTTGTGTCTCTGCCTTTAAATTAGAAATAATGATGGAGATAACCCCCACCCAGGGGTTTCTCCCAGAGCTCTTTTGAGAATTAAGTGGTATTAGAATGTGACCATATTTTGAAGCAAAAAGATGTGGAGAAACAGATGGTTGTCAGAGCATCATTGTGCATGTTGCCAAGAGGACAGACCAGGCGGGAGACCTGATGTCTGGTTCTAGCCCAGCTGCCAACTGTGTTATCTTAAGCAGGTCATAAGACAGCTGACATTTCTCATTTGTCAAACGGGGATTAAAATAATTGTCCTACCTTTCACACAAGGGTACAGTGAAGATCTGAAATATGTATGAAAGAACATTGGTACGTATACAACACAGAGTTCAAGTAAAAAAGAGTTCACTGTTTTCAGCAAGCTTGAAGTCCATTCATTCTATGTAAGAAACCCACTCTTCTAAGAAGGCATCCCTGAGGAAAAGATATGTAAAGTACCCAGCCAGTGCACTTGCATTACATCTATAGATGTGTCATTCAGCCCAAGGAGCGCCAGCCTGGGAATTAAAGATGGAAGCTAGAGATTTACAAGGAAAGCTCACAACACAGCCAGCCCTTGGGATAGCATATATCTTGTTGTTGTTATATCCAACTCAAATAAAACAACACCTTTCAAGGACGCAGTGTCACTTCTTCGGATTGTTGGATAGAAATGATCCATGTTTAAGAAGCTATAAAATGGCTACCACAGACCATAAATTAAAAAAAAATACTTTGCAGAATTATTGTAACTGAAGAAATTACACATGATGTTGGAAGCATGTGAGATGGTGCCATAACATGAATATAAAGCAGAGGGCAGCACTAACAGTGGGCACTGCAGAGTCACAGGAGAGGGAAATCCCTTGAGGACTGGAAAGGGAGTCATCTCTATGAGATTGAGATCATAGGCGTCCCCAGGGAACATATCACCTAATGATTCTGAAACACTGATTGTGATTGGAAGAGCAGACAGGGGAATCCTGCCCAGCTGAACATGAGTGGAGTTTTATGTAAGGAAGACAAGGATGACAAGGACAAAGATGTTAGAATTTATTGACATAAAGAGGTGTTCACAATATATCATTAAATTAAAATTGCCCTATAAAATGATATATACTTTCTGGGTTTATTTTTGCTAAAAGAAAAACACATGTTGGTTAAATAAACACTGTGACCTCTTACAGACTGACTCCATCAAACCAGGAATCTGTGGACAGCAGGAATCTACTTGTGACGACAGGCTAGCAGTGGCTAACCAGGGGACACCACTTTCGGGGAAGCATGATTTGAGTGGCATGGTTCTGAGTAGAAGCATGGTGGCAGACTCGGGGAGAACTTTCTCACCTTCTCATTCTCAGTGGGTTCCATTATAAGCACTGGGAAAGCCTTGCAGGAAAAACCTAGCCCATCACTCATTTCCCTCGTGTCAAATCTCTGTGATATGGCAGCTGTAGGACTCCCCCACTCATAGTGAGACAGGCCTCTCTAGCCCAACAAATCCTAGAATAGCATTAACTCCTATTTTTGCATATATTTCAGCCTTACAAATAGTATCCAGAGTTAGTCAAGAATCCAGAGGGAAAAGAAGACAGAGTATATAAGTTTGGTCCTCCAAGTCAAGTGACTTCCTGGGGCCTCTGAAACTTTTTCTGTTGCTCCCCTGGGGTGAGAGGGTCTGCCATTGTAACCAGGTCCAGTGAAAGTTTTTGTTGAAGAACCTGATCTTCTTTACTCCAGAAGTTTCTTTACTTACTCCCTGAAGAATCAGAAGTGGTCACTTCAAGAGGACCAAGTTGATTTGGCCCAGTGATTTTCTTTTAAGACTGTGAAACTCAATAATCTGCCTTAATTGACTGTGCTGTGAGGACTGGGCACCCAGAGAGATCTTTAGTCCTTGACCAATGTGAATCCCATGTTTCAGGAGCTTCTCTGAGTGGGTGGGGATGACTTTTTAGAAGGGGGCAGAAATGATCAGGGGGGAAGTTCAGGACCCAGGTTTGGGATAAGGAAGATTTGGAGAAGAAGAAGGTAGATGGTCTTACATAATCCACTTTGGATCTTTTAGGTTGTATTTGGCAGCAAGCATGTACTATTTCATTTGGGTTGATAATTAGACAAGGCTTACTGCAGCCAGAAAGAAGGAATAGCTCTCTCTCTCGTATTATTTGTTCTAACACCTGATATTGACCATTAGAGTCTCTTCTCATGGGGTTTCTGTAAACAGAATATTGTAAAATAATTAAAATAGTATATAATGTCTAGCAAGTGAATGAAAGTGTGTGCAAGTGAATGTGGTGTGTGTGTGTGTGTGTGCGTGTGCGTGTGTGTGCAGTGTCTGATTAATGAATCAATTCTTGCCCCATCATGAACTTGTCCAGTGAATTTGGCTAATTTATCGAAATTCTCTGTGCCTTAGTTTGTTTACAATGAAATAAAGATAGCAACATTTACTATGCAGAGTTTACAAAAGAAGTAAATAAGATAAAAAACACCACACACAGTACCTAACACATAGCATGTACCCAAATAATGTTAGTTTTCTTTTTTTAGCAGTGATCACCCAGTAATGAGCAACACTCTGGGGGAGAATTAGGCTTAGGGGCACAGAAGGCTGGAGGTTAGGGTGCTATCTCAGCACAGTTAGAAACTGTTAGAAACTGGCAGGCACAGGCAAGCAAAAAAGGATTGGCACATGTGCTTTAGGCAGAGGAAACAGGCAATACCCACCGGTCAGTGAATCGGCCTGAGCTGAGGGTTTGTACCTCAGTGTCCAGCCCTGGACTTTGCAAGGGCCCTGATATAATCAGTGTGAAATGATGATTCATTCAATAAGATAAGGAAATGGGAAACAGAATGCTAGGGAGAGAAAGAAACAAACTGCCCTGGTGAGAGCGCTTGGCCCTAGAAGGTTCTTGTCCTCACAGTCTCTCATTAGGTGACATGACCGTGGAGGGCAGCACAGTGCTAGTCAATGCACCCACACAAGCCCTGGTTTCTGCAGTCAAAGAGAGATGAAAACTGAGCACAAAGCTTCGCTGTTGAAGATCATTTCCCCAGCAAGACAATGCCTCCTTTGAAAACATGTTCTTAGTCACTATTTGTTTTTATTCTGAGCAGTCATTAACCTCCTACTATGTCTCCATCTTTTATATGAAAAAATAAAAGCACTGTTAGAAAGGATAACAGCTCCACAGCTAATGTGCTCCCCAGCATAGCATGCTCCCTGTGCAAGGTTCTGCATGGCAACGAAGGAATGAAAATGACAGACACGCCTGCGCTGGTGTTAAGGCGACAGGGACACAGGGGAGCCAGGTGATTGTGTGAGAGATGCTTCTGGTATAGCTTTTGGGAAATCACCATTATGAAATCTTTTTGGAAAAAGTGTATCTAGAAGAATAAAGAAGTGATTAATAAACAAGTAGCCCAGAATACTCAATCCCTGATCAGTCAGTCCTCCTCTCACTGGAGATATGCAGAATTTTGCAACCCGGAGAGTCAGCTGGGGACGTACATGCTAACCCAGGTTTGGAGAAGGGAGAGCTGGAAAATAGCCAGTTCACTCCTGGGGAGGCAGGGCCCAAGAGGAGTCATCGACTTCAGTTTCTCTGCTACATCCTAGCACCCAGGCCCTCGCCTTTGATCCTGAATTTGGCCTTGTGAGCTGGCTGTGTTGTGTTCAGGATCCCCATACTGTTCCTTGCAAAGGTCCAAATTGCCTGCATCTACGTAGCATTTAGTCTTCCCAATACAGAGGGTCTTGCAGATTCTCAAGATAGACTGGTGGAGGGTGTCTGATTCCAAGATAGGAGGCTTGATGATATACAGTCTGAGGTACCAAATATCTATTGGGTTGACCGTGAATCATCAAATTATCTGGAATTTTGATTCTCTCATATATGAGAGAATATATATAAAATAGTAAATAAATGCTTTTGCACATTTCCTAAAGAGTCATTTGTCATCAGAGCAGATTTCTAAATGATCTCTCTTCCCTTTCTAACCCTTACTCATTCTCCCTTCACTCAGAGGACATGTGCTCTATCAACTTTTCTCTTTCAGCTCCTCAAAACAAATCTTTTCCTCCCCTGTACTATATCACTCTCAATATGGATACTCTAGAAAAGAACTCGAGTCCTGAACTCAACATTTATTAGCTATGACTCTGCATGAAGGATTCTTAAGCTACTCAGGCCTTAGTTTCTCCCTCAGATGCTGTGAAGGTTACATGAAATAGTGTCTGTAAAGAGCATAATGTGATGCCCACAACAGAGAATATTCAATAGCTATTTTATAATTAATGAAATTGCATTATCAGTATAATAAACCAAACAGAACTACTTGCTTTTCCTTGAGTGTCATCTCAGCTTGCTTATGTGCATGCCTTTCTCTACTCTGTTCTCTTATTTTCCTAGGCTTTCTTCCATGATAAATAGAAAAGCTTCCATCCTTTTTAAATGTCATCTCAAATGCATATAACTTCATTCTACAAATGAATGTCCTCTCTTTGGCTATGAAACAATGGATCCCTCCCTACTATTCTCGTGGCACTTACCTTTGTATTATCGTACTTCTCCACCTTTTACCTGCTACTGGATTGAAAGGATCTGGAAGGCTGAATATGCACTTTCCAGTCCCTGATACGACATCAATACATGTTTGTTAAATTACATTATCTTAAAGTTTCCTGATATCTGTATTTGGGGATGGGAACTTAATTTGATTCAAACCAAAAGATGTTTAAGTTGTTTAAGGTCACAGGACAAATAATGAAACCAAGGTTGTGAAATGGGTGTGGTGGTACTCAGTGAGCAATAAGGATGACTATAGTATTCAAAGTATGAATTTTCATCTTCTAAGTAGGGAAATATAGAGAGGACAGGGTCGGTCTGACCAACTTCCGCACCTCAGTTCACCCATGCTCATAATACTTAATTCTCACTGTCAAATGATCCTTTCTACCTGTGAGAGTCTCATATCCATCTCAGGGAACTTTGTGTGAGTATTGGGGCCACTCCTTCTTATATCTTCCATCTCTGAATCACAGGTGATCTATAGTCAGAAACTCCCCCATAACTTTGTAGATCATCTCATATTGTTCTCTAACATTTGAGCCCTCAAGAGGAGACACACTTGCCTTCATTTCCTTTATTTGATCCATGGCCAGCCCTTCCTTTATTTAATACTTTAAGAAGTATTTGTTCTAATACTGATGGATAGAGAGCTCTTCTTACAAATAGAGGTTGTCTGCAATAATATAAAGAGACTTTTCAGTCTGATGAGACTCTGTGAAACCAACTCTTAACAAGTAAAGGAAAAAGTTTTAAGACCTATTTTATATCTCATGGACCAGAAAGGCCAATTCAATTTAACTCAGTCTGGAAATTGTGCAGTTTTTGTTGTTGCCTGTTGGTACAGTTTTGAGTAAGTTTCACCCATTAAACTGTTTTGTACATGCAGTGGCAGCATTAGAAATCAGGGATTTCCTGGACTAAACCAAGAGCAGGGAAAACCCACCAGCCAGGGCAACCCTTGGAATCACTACATTGTTAGTGGGTTTACTAACTGGCAGCCTGGAGGCAATCTATTTTATTAAGAGATTGAAAAATAGTTTAAAAAACCAGCATGTGAAGATTTCAATCAGAAATAGATGGGCACTTTTTAAACTGCAATTGGTTTCTAAAGAATGGGCAAGATAAGAATTGATAGAGGTGAATAGCTATCAAAACGTGGGGTGAAAAAAAAAAGAAGCAAATTGCCACCTACTTGAAGTGAATAGCTCTTGTAATGTAATGGGTTTTAAACTTTAAAATTGTTTTGTATTATGACATACATAACTGTGGAAGTCTGGATTGAGAGTGTTTATTGGTTTTTGCCAATGGAAGATTGCCTGTTTGGTATTTGAATAATAATCTCCATATAAAAATATGGTAATGTAATTATGCTAACTAGTATTTTCTATAATTTAAGACTCTGTTTATAATAATATATCATATTTTGCCGTCAGGTAGGAATCCATTTTTCCCCTCCACCTGGGCTCAGAGATAGAAAGAGAAACTTTAATATACAGTTCTTTGCAATCTGGTCCTCTCTAAAGCTAGTTTCCTGGAAGGTGATACAATAAATCTTACCAGAAATACCTTCATTTACCACATGCTGCCAACTGGAGATGAAGTTGATTCTTCTAAATTTTTGCAGATAAACTTGCTTTGGCCAAACTCACAGATGGAAAAATGTTAGCATGAGGATATTAGCCAAACTCAAAGGCAAAGGAAATGAGAGAGTATTTTAAATTGCTTTGGAGAAAATGAATAGTGTAGGTCAATTACATCTGTTTTTACACAGTGTGTTACTGAGAAATGTACACATGAAACGTGAATACTTCGTTAGCTAGTATTATGATTTCACCCACACAATAAAATACAAATCGTGACGTTTTAGATGGGTCTACCCTCTTTTAAGATGCCATCTTACTAAGACAATTTTGACAAAGAAAATACATTGCTCTTATTTTATACTAAGAATATTAGCAATGGCAGAGTCCCCCAGGTTCTCCAGAATAAGAATTTCCCTTTTATTGTGAAAGCAAACCCTGAAAATACTGATTGATAGAGTAATAGCAACCCATTGGATAGTGTCTCATGGCTTGTCCCAGGGTTCTGCATCAACCCTACTCAGGTTGATAGCCTTATAAAGATAATTCAATTTAAATGAAAGTGGTGAATATATTGGGAGCAATGCTGCAATTTCCACAGTCACCATGCGTCAACCTAATTTAACTTATTAACATGTATAAGGCTAGGTATAAATTACCTTGTGTGGGTTTCTCAAAAACTCACAACCAAAGAAACACATCATAGGGAAAATGTGGCTGAGGAGCAGCATATAACATGCCAAAGAAATCTAAAAATTGTTGGAGCTTTATTAATAGCAGTACCATGCCCAAAGAAAGGGAGGTGATTGCCCCTCACTAAACCTAACACACTTGGAGTACTGTGTAAAGTTTGGAGTCACCACTTTTTATTTTATTTTTTGTATATTTATTTATGCGTACAAGTGGGGGTATAGGCTAGAGATGTGGTCGGGAGGGGTGAGAAGATTCACTAGAGACAGAGTGGGGAGCAGAACAGGCAGGTCTACTGAAGTACACTGCTGAGGGGAGCAGCGGGCGAGGCAGGAGAGTTCTGCTGCACCATGTGGGAAGCTCCCTGGCAGGGGATCGAACTCATGCTGCAGTGGCTCTGTATCTCTTCATAGTGCTGCGACTTAACCTGTTGCACCACCAGGGAGGCCCCCTGGGGTCACCACTTTTTAATAAAGGAGTTGCATTTTGGAGTAAGATGGCTAGAATGGTGAATGAGGAATGGTTGAAAGAAAAAAGGCTTTTCATGTTGGGGAAAAAAAAAAAAACAACAGTCTATTTTCAAATATGTTCAAAGCAATCAGGTAATGAGAATGAACTTTTTCTGGGTGACTCCCCAAAGCAGGTTCCATTGCTGTCACAGTCTGGATCTGCAGACCATCTTTCCTCTGATGATGCCCAAGTCCTTTGTTTTTGTTACCCAGACTTAATTGCACTAAAAATTGGCACCACTCTCCTAGCCCTTTGTAATACCACAGCCTCTCTGGGGGTAAAGCAGCAAGGGCGGCACTGACAACGCTCTCTCTACAGAGGGGAGAATGGGGAGAGGGGAACTTAGAGGGAAATCAGGTCAACATTACAGCACGATCCTTATAGGAACAGACAAACCCTTCCAGTCTTCATTCCCATTCTCTCGGTCACTCTTCTCTCCTCTCCGCTGCTCCCACCACTTCCCCCTACAATATCTTTCTTCTTTGCCTATAGGAGCCTTGAAAATTACTAACTGACCAGGAGAGATGTGTTCAGTCAAATCTCATGCAGAATCCTAGTATCTTTCTATTTTTGTTCAATCTCAGTGACAGGTGATTTGAGGTGATGATAAATCCATGCATTTAAAGCCTTGATTGCCTGAATAAATAGGTTGAATAGCTTCAGTAATTGGATAATTAAAGCAAAATGGAGATGCCAGTGGGGCCAGAAGCTGAAAAAGTCAGTGTGGCTGGAGATTTCATTTTGGAAAATCTAAAACTACAGTCATGGAGTAGGTAAAGCCAAAGAAGTATATAATAGTCATAGCAAAAAAAAAAAAAAAAAAAAAAAAAAAAAAAAAAAAGATGCGAGAAAGGTGAGTTCTTGATTTAATGAAACTGAAAGATGAGATGCAAATGGAAGGACTCAAACTTCTTTGCATATTTCCCCCCAAAGCAGGACATGTGAATGTGCTGCTCAGGTTCTGCAGCCCCTAGCCACCCTCATGTCAGTGGCCACAGACCGTCTCTTCCGCATGCACACCAATCTGCACTGGAGGTTAGTAAGGGGAACCACACAAACTGCCCTCCCATCCTCACCAGCAGGAAATATGGAGTTGGAGTTGCCTATTGACTACTCTCTGCCCAGACAGTCTGCAAGGACATCATCAATAACTTTGTCTCCAATCACCCAGTGTCGCCTCACGGGGCAGCAGCGTTGGGAATAGCATGTGATGAAGGAAGGACAACTCAAAGTACAAGTAGAGACAGACATACTACAGTCCCAATCTACTGGCAGTCTCATATTTATTTAGAATCAAGTTCAGAGAAGATGGGCAAGGATGTGGCGGAATGGACATGTGTGGGGGTCCATTATCGGGGGTGAGTTATCCTCTGGTGCAAGCTCGGGTGCAGTGGCCAGGGGCTGTTGCCTGGGAGGCTCCATAGCTCCTGCTAATCAAAGCATACTCTCTCTAATCCCTATTATTACCTAACTTTCTGCTAATATTTACAAGTAAGGTATTCTAGCTGGTCTTGCTAATGGGGCCATAATATCTGCCTGCTGATACTGGTTTCCAGATACTGGTTTCCCAGTATGTTCCTCATACCAGGACTTTTGCCCTGGTGAGAGGACCCCTGCCTGGCTCTACATTTTAGCTTGACCAGCAGGAACCCTGGGCACCAATTCAATAGCCCCCAGAATAAGGAGGGCCGGGGATCCCACAACCCAGTTGTTTCCCATTTCATTGATGAGGAGACTGAGACTTGAAAAAAAGAATTAACTTCTTAGCAGATAATAACTCCCACGTGAGAATTCACACTCATACTCATAACAAAACCCATATTCTCAATGTATGTGATACCTTGCTACTCTCTGAGAACCTGGGAAGCTAGGGGAATAAGTACCCGTATACCATTGACTTCCAGTTGTCCTCTATCTTTAGTCAAACATCTAATACCACATTTGTTTGCTGGTAAAGTCCCTTCAATATTTATTGAAGCCACAAACATACCTAAAAAACAAAAAAAAAATATTTTGAACCCAAACTAAGAGAATTCACCTCCTACTGTATCTGCACGTACAAACTAGTTTGACAGAGTTCAGGTACAAGTTTAGAAAACGATTCCATGTGTTTGTGCATGTGTCTTCTTGCATATGTATGTTCAGGAAAAAGTGAAAATTCATATAATACCCCAACTGTTCAGGACAATTTACAATAGCCAGAGTAACTGTTTAAAGCAAATCTATCCTGCTAGAAGCTAAACAATACCATGTCTACTCAAACAAGCTCTGAATGACATCCCTGAAATTGGAAACCACAAGTAAAAATATCCTAATCTATAGGATATTTTTAGCAAGAAAGGAAATTAAAGGTCATGTCTGTCCTATGATAGGAAAATAAGACGACTAGTTTCTGATGCCAACCAGGAGATCCAGTGCCAATGAGGTTGGCTAAGAATCCAACTGAGAGTTGTCAGGGACATACATGAGATTCATTTACTGCACTGGGCACTTTCTGTACAAAAGTTCCTTTAACTTTCCCCATGACCCTATGTGATCCCAAGGCTAGCTGAGGTCTCTAGCATGTCAACATCAGGGGAAGACAGTTGCAGAGCTGGCATCAAAACCCAAGCAAAGGTGCTTGATTTGCCTGTCAGGTCCCAGGATGTTGTTAACTTGCATTAAAATAAGGGACCTGATGTTTAGCGAAGTTATCAGGAAAGAAACCACTGATTCTCATGTTGTCTCTATTTTCTGGGATATTTTCTTTTGGTTTTCTCTTAGAAAAAAAGTGTCAATGAGTAACTATTCATGAAGAATTACATTTTTGGCACTGTGGTGGGTGCTGGGCTGCAGGGATGAACACGGTCGACCTGGTTCTTGCTCTAATGATACTTAAGAATCTGTGAAGGAGAGATGCCAATGAAATCATTACCTATAATTAGCTAAGTCATTATAGGCTGGTCTCAGCTCTGCCATGCTAAAGAAATATACAGAAGAGTTTTGCAAACACATGGTATAAAGTGTTGAAGGAGATGATGGTACCATCTCCATACTAGCAAATATCGGGGAGTGAAAGTGGGAGAGAGGCAGGTGAATTACAGTGTTGGGGTAACCCAAAAGAGAAAAGGCCACTCTAAAGAGAGAAATGGTGCCAACTCATCTTTAACTCTGAAGAATGCCCCCGCTCCCCTCCCAGGCCCGCCCTGAACAGAGCAGTCCTTGGAGCCTCTGTGCTTTGTTCTAAGCAAGACTGTTCCCTTACAAGGGAGTAATTCAGCTCTGGAAAGCTGGTTTCAGTGTCCAGCAACTGTTTTAATTGTATGTTTCCTTTCTCAATGAATTGCCTTGGCATTATTTAAGTGCAGTCATAATATTGTGGTTCACAGAATGCTAAAGAGCAACCTCTGCAAGTTCATCAAATCATAAAACTAATCAAAATGGATGGCTGGGTCTTCCAAAGGGGCAGAGATATAGGGCTCCTCGAGGCAGCTCAGCCAGAGCTCCTTTCCACACAAACACTGCTTTAAAGAATTTTTTTTCAGTCTTTCTGTCAGCCATTAATTATGCCAGCCTTGACTAAATCCAGAAGTGTCATTCTGTAGTTTTTGCTGACATACACATACATCGAATCCTGTTCAATTACCCCTGAGCACTCTGTCTAGTCCCATTTCCACCCAAGACCAGGTCCATCCAAAAAGCTCTCACTTCAACACCATAACGTCTGGAGAGCCTGGGATTCCAGTTTCACCTCCAGACCTGAGTTTCTTTTCCCTCCTCACCAGCAGAACCAGGGAGTAGTAGGAAATTAAAATGGTTCTCTGAGCACCAGACCACATAGTCCCATCAGCAGTTAAGTAGAAGATGAGCCTAGTAGACTCAGTAAGTGGAAGATGAGCCTGTAAGTAGACAGACTTGGAAGTTCTTCCCCTTGGGGGTCAGCAGAATGAGCCTACATGGAGTTAGGCACTGTAATTTGTCTGACATATGACAGATTAACCTCTGGAAACCTCTACTTTGTCATCTGTAAATAAGGAGAATAATAGATGCTCCATTAAAGATAAAGCCCGTGGATCATCTCTGGACACAGACATTGTGCAGTAGCGGACAGCACAGAGTCCTAGATGAGAATCTGCCAAGACTCAAGAATGATGGACATTTTGAGTTCTTAGGTGTCAGGCTGGCATAATCCTGGGATGTGGATATTGATTCCTGCTGGATCTGCTCTGTCTGAGACAATAAAGAACTTTCTGTCTGAGGGAAATACCAACGTTGTGTTGTTGCTACTGCATTGTTTCTGTCTTGTATTGACCCACTTTTCTGTTTCTGGGCTCCTGCTTGGCCTGACCTCTGAGTATGGACTTCTGACTTAGAGCCACCTGCCCTCTGCTCTCTGTTCCTGGACTGCACTTTCTTTCTTTTTTTTTTTTTTAAAGATTTATTTATTTATACATACAAGCTGGGGTACAGGCCAGAGGTGTGGGGAAGCGAGAGGGTTCACCAGAGACAGAGTAGGGAGCAGAACAGGCAGATCAGAAGTACACTGCTGAGGGGAGCAGCAGGCGAGGCAGGAGAGGTCTGCCGCACCATGTGGGATTCTCCCCAGCCGGGCGTCAAACTCGCATTGCTGCCTACAGCTCCACAGTGCAGCGCTTAACCGCTGCGCCACCAGGGAGGCCCTGGACTGCACTTTCTTAATGAACATCGGTGCCTCTTCTCCACGTTGGCTCTCTTCATCTACATCCTATTCATTTCAATAGCCTAGCCTAACCAGTTGGAAAAGTAACAGGATCCATGTTTTCAAATAACAGTTTTACACAATTTCTTAGCCTGGGGAATGCTGAGAATAGGTCTTTTCTTGCAAGAATTCCAAGGATCAGTCAGCAGATGCCCTCCTGCTGAGGGACACTCGATTCAGATGTTTTAGAAATGGAACCAAATCCAACTGGGAGCCATGTCTCTGCTCTGGGCCCCCTACTCCACCCAGTCAAAACCCTAACACAGGGATGCCATAGCTCTTGGGGCAGGATCACTGTGGATCTTGGCCTCAGGACAGAGGGCGGGAGGTTTGTGAGGGTGGGGCCACTACCCTCAGTGCAGATGCACAGTAAGGAAGATGAGGAAGCTGGAGGACTCTGCTCTGTTTGAGCTCACTAAAAGAGCCCAGCACAGCTTCTGGATGTGGGTGTGTTTGAAGGCTGCTTGGATCAGGTCCAAGCATTGGGAGTGTCTTCTGACTACAGAGACCAGGAATGAGGGAGAATTTTAGGTTTAAACTTGACTTTTCTTCCCTTGCCTGGTGAATTTAGGAATTCACTCTCTCACACACATGATGAAAGCATACAGTATATTTGGGGCCTCAAATGCATTCCCAGTGCTAAGCAAAATGAAGTAGAAAGAGATTAAATGAGCAGACTGAAATAAGAAAATTAAAAATTTTCAATGGCTAACCCTAGACATTTGATTTGGGGTTCAGCTCAGTGCTAAAAGAGGAGAAATGTGAGATAAAATAGAGGACTCATCTCAGGGTTCTGAGTTTGTGATGGGGGTACAGACAGGAGCCCTGGCAGCCCTGACTGAGGAGGCTGGAGTGAAGGTAGATCATGTCTGACCAGTCATGGAAAGGAAACTGACTTTTCCTGTCCTTTACCAGCATAGACCCCCAAATAAAAGCAGTAAGCAGAGCAGGCAGAACTACCTTTAAATCCTGGTTTTGACCTTTAGAGGCTGTGTGACCTTAGACAAGTTATATAATCTTTTTGAGTCTCAGCTTTCATATCTGTAAAATAAAGAAAATATTACTCAAAGGCTTTTTGTTTGTTTGCTAGGACTATTATAATGAAATACAGATCAGGTGACTTAAACAGGTTTTTGTTTACTTAGTTCTGGGAGCCGGAAGTCAGAGATCAAGGCATCAGTCAGGTTGGTTGCTTCTGAGACTTAAAATAGAATGTTCCATGCCTTTTTCCTTGCTTCTGGTGATTCAGTGGAAACCTTTGACAGTACTTCATATGCCGAAGCATCAGTCACCCAGATCTCTGTCTTGTCGTCATGTGGTGATCTCCCTGTGTGGGTGTCTCCCAGTCTAAGTTTTCCCCCTCTAGTGAGGATAACAGTCATATTGGACTAGGGTCCACTCTAGTTCAGTATGACCTTATCTTAACCAATTATATATGCAACAGCCCTATTTCTGAATAAGTGATATTCTGAGATATTAGGGATTAGGATTTCCGCATGTATTATTTATGGAGGGACAAAATTCAGCCCATAACAGGATTGTTGTAAGAATCAAAAAGTGAAACATGTACATCAATTTCTTCAGAGTCCCTATCACAGAGAGTTTGAAAAAGGAAGCTATTGCTATTGGTATTTTTTTTTTTTTTGCAAAATTTCATTTATTAAAGATTTATGCCCAGATGGCTGAAAAAGATCACCTTCCATATACACTGACCAGGTCACTTCAGTTATTCAGGACACTGTGTGATAGGCGGTAGGGAGGGTAGGCTGCTGTGGGAACTTTTGGACTCTGTCCATGCAATGTTAATAGACCATAGACCAACCAGACTAGCAAATATGTGGCTAGCATGTCCATGTTTTGAAAACTACACAGGAAACTCTCTTTGCTCCAAAATCTAAATTGTCTGAAATTTCACTGCGAGCATCATTGTGGATTAGTTTCCTATCACTCAGTTCTCATTCAAATGAGGATATGCTTAGAACACAGAACTAGGGGATTGGGTGCAAGAGAGCTTTGAAAAGTGAAAAAGAAGAGCTCTTTCTAACCTGGACACTGTGAAGAGCAAGCAGACCTGGCTAGAAGTCTGGGATGCCTGAAAAGTGGGTCACCTGGAAAAGGCAACGAAACCCAGAGAAAGGAAGTGAGACCGCGATAGAATAAGTCACCAAATTTGCAAATTTGCCTCTGTCATAAACAAAGGTTTGGTTCCTCCATGAAACCATTAGTGATTTACCTGCAGTCAGGCTTTAATACAGGTACTGAGAACTCAAGCTCCTGTTCCAGGGTTTTTCTCTCACCAGCAGTAGTCACAGAGCTAAGATGAGTTGCAAGTACTGGACTAGAAATCCAAACTAAGTGCCGCCCTGCTCTGCAGCAGCCTCGCCCTGTGACTTGGACAAGATTCTTCCTCTCCCCGAGCCTCGGTGACTTCATCTGTAACATGAGTGATTAGTCTACCTTCTCTGCTTGGACTCTGCTGTCCCAGCATCCTTTGATATTCTGATCCTGTTTCTGGCCCTGTCCCGAACCTAGGATGAAATTTCTCTGAATTATGAGCACTAGGAATGATGACCCTGTCCTCAGCTTTGGCTTCTTCCTGGTCTACTACTAATGTGCTTCAGTTGTGTCTCTGGAGCTGGCTTTTGAAAGGGAGAAAAAAGCAGGAAGGATCATCTGCCCGTACTAAAAATGGAAAGAGAGCAAAGTGCCATCGATGGCAAGCCCAGATCAGGCCGGCTCATACCCAGCTTAGAGGCAGGAAAGGCACTTTCCCTGAATAGTGTGAGTGAGCATGATGAATGAGCCTATTTGATTAAGCAGGATGAAACTGGCGAGCCAGCATTCTCTATGTTTTATTTTGCCTAATGGTTGTAATCAAAAATCACGCTGTCATCTTTTCCGAAGTGGGAGCCAGTGGCGAGGCTCACAGGTAGCTGTGTGTCTGCAGCTTTTCTGAAGCCCCCACATTTCTCCTGGAGCCTACAGGAGATTGAGAATGTTCAAGGGGTCTCTGATGAAGTCCCTGTCAACACCAAAGTAATTGGATCACTTTGTCAATCCAGTTAACAGCCCATTGGTTCAGTTTCCTTTTGTAAATTTAGATTAGATAGCAAGTACCTAGCAGAGTGGCTAGCACCAAGTAACATGCTTCAAAAATATTTATTAAATGAATTCATCAGTGAGGGAATACAGAAATAATGGATGGGAACCTCCTAGGTAAGAAGAAAAATATCCAGATGCATTTTCAGCTCTTTGTGTCAAATTGACATAGTTTTTGATAATATGTGAGAGATAGTTGTGATGAAGGATCCAAATATTTAGTCCCAGTGATTAAAACTAAGATGCCTACTTTTGAGCCCCAACTCCTTCTTTCATTTCTGTGTAAACTTAGGGGAGCTGCTCAGCCTATCTGCACTTCAGTCTTTGTGCTTCACCTCTAAAATGAGAATAATAATAGTATCAGTCTAGCTCATCAGAATGATGGGAAGATAGAATGAGGTAATAAGTACAAGCACTAAGAGCAGCTTGGTTTAGGTCAGATGAGAACAGAGTTGCCCTTATGGCATAATCTCGAAAGGCAAATGAGGCGCTACTGTCTGATATCATCCCTCTGCCCTGTATTGTGCCTAAAATTCCCACTGTCAGGATTCCCTTGGGTTAAATAAAGGCCCAGAGAAATCCCATTAGTGATGTAAGTTATGTGGAAAGATGAATACATAAAGTCATAAAGTTTCCTAAACCTCAGTCTACCTTCAAAAGGCAGACTAGTACATAGTCATTAGTGCCTTGTCACTCAGTTCAAATCGAGGCTATGCTCTTTACTAGCTGGTGGCCTTAGGCAAGTTACTTCACATCTTTGAATCTCAGTGATCTCAATTGTAAATAGCTAATAATATTTCTTGGAGTTATTATGAGAATAAAATGATATAAGGTACATGAAATCCTTTACATCCAACACTCATACCCAGTTAAAGAGAATGATTATTATTAATACAATTTTTCTCCCATGGAAGAGGCTCATAAAACATTGCTTTGGCCTGAATGCGTGTGTCCTCTCAAAAATTAGATGTTGAAGCGTCAGGAGGTGGCACCTTTGGGAGGTAATTAGGTAAAAATACAGTCAAAATTTCAGGCCCATAATGGGGTTAGGGTCTAAAAATAAGAGGAAAGGACCAGAATTTGCTGGGTTGTTTTTTTTTTTTTTTTCCCCTCTCTCTTTCTCTTTCTTTCCCTCAATTATGTCAGGACATAGTGGAAAAAGTGCCTCTCTACAAGCTCGGTAAAGACTCTTTACCAAGAACCCAACCCTGATGGCACCCAAGTCTCAGACTCCCATCTCTATGTGAGAAGTAAAGGATGTTTAAAGCAGCCATTTATAGTATTTTGTCATTGCAGTCAAAACTGACTAACACAAACAGGAAAGGCAATTCTCAAACGTTTCCAACAATATTTGGACTGTTAGCAACACTATTGAAACATTTTACCTCCCAGAGTTTGAAAGACACTCATCTTCATGTAGCCTCTTTCCTACCTCACACAAATCAGTGACCCGTTGAGTATACACATGCCCATGAATGCTGCTAGAAAGCAGCCAGGATTAGGAAAGATCACCTGAAAGATGTAGTCCCTAAAAGGAGTTGAATAGGATACGATAGGAAATGGGGAGAGAGGAGGTCATTTCTACTTTTTGGGGCTGTCACCATTTTGATGAACTCCTGATTTCTTATTTCCCTCTCCTCTCCCTCCCCTCACTGCTCCCCATCCTTCACCTTCTCCTTGTGCCAAAGGGAACCAAGGAGGGAGATTTCTTCTCCTCCTTTGGAAATTTGTTTTCCCCCTAGCATTTTATAGCTCAGGATGCTACGGCAGCCTGTGAGTCTGGGCCCCTGGCCACCATGTCTGGTGTGAATCACTTCCCCAGGGAGAGGTCCAGGCTCAAGAAGGAAGTACCAAACTAGAGAATCCAAGAGCACACAAATTCTAGTCTTTTGTTGGCTATAAAAAACATCTTTCTTTTTCAAACTGGAGCTTTGCCTTGGCTCTGTGTCCCAACTTGAGAATTCCACAACATCTGTATACCCAAATATTCACCTTCACTGTTCCAGGGGGAGGGGGAGGCCCAAGAAGACAGAGAAAGAGACACAGAGGGAACAACTAAATGCAGTACCATATTTGGGTTGTAGTGGAGAAAGGGTTAAGTAGAGATTTTCTTCTCATATCTTACTGAGATCATTTTATGGCTCCAGTCCCAAGGGAAACTTAGCAGTTTGCACATTTACCGTTTCCTATCAGTCGACCATCTGTAGGCACACCTTTTACAAAGAGCTTATACATTAACTGGTCACTTTATCATTGTAATATATTTGGAAAATCAAAAACCAGCTGTTTTAAAGCTATAAACTGGAGACTTTATTACATATTGTTTATCATTACTTTAGTATTTGGAGATTCATAATGCCTGGACTTTGAGATCTATCTATATTGCCAAGGAGGCCAAAGTTTATTTCCCTAATAATATGCAAATGGAGGCTTTATACCAGATAATGAATAATCACTTTAGATTAAAGGCTGAATTTTCTTTTAGTGGTACTGGCAGTGCAGCCTTTTGCATGCAGTTAATAATTAATTTAAAGAATTACCACTTCAGTGAGCCCTGCTTACATTATTTATTAAGTGTAATTAAAGTATTTATTAGTCAAGTAATAAATGTGGGACAACCCCCAGCACCTTAGCAGTGTTGTAAAATAATCACAGACCATGTTTATCTGCAAAGCAAGACTGAATGTGGCTCAAGTGTGTTAATAGATTATTCTCGATCACTGGGTGTGTCGTTAGCACACCTCAACAATGGGTGAAAGTCTGGCATGCCTACCTACCTCCATCACTTGGTTCATTCCACGGAAAATAAGTGCCTGGGCTTTTTCTCATTGTTGAATTGGGTTTGTTGATTTTAAAGAAAACTAAAAGAATAGGCCCCCAGTATACCATGTTGCTTGCAGCTCAAATGGTTGATCCAGCATTACCATCTTGGGATTTCTTGAAGGTTGGCTAAAAGCTTTCTCTATGATTAAGATGACTATATAATTCATTATCTACACCATGACTATTTTGAAAATGAAAGAGGGTGTTATTAATGATATGTAAATTGAGAGGATTCTAGACAAAGCAGAAGTGAACCTCCAAAAATTAGCATGACCTTTATCCAGCCAATGTCTTGCTTTTATCAGGCTGTGAAATGAAAATCTAGATTTTACTCCTGATTCACTAACCACTTAAGATTACCCTGTCTTCTGTCAAATTCAAGCAACTTTGGGCTATCTATCATAGCCTTCCCTAGAAAACCTTTCCTGGTCTCGCCATCCAGAAGGGATGGCACCCTCTTCTAGCTCCCGCCACATTGCTTACACCTTTGTTAGTATCTCTCTCACTGGCCCAAAACATCTTCATTTTGTATCTATTGTTAACTCCAACCCTTTGAAGAGGTTGCCAACTAAGGAAAGAGACAGATTATACTTGCAGATTTTAAGTCGATCCAAAATTTTTCACATTTGTGCTTTTCTAAAAGTACGAACCCAGTAAACATATACTAAATAGAGCATTTAGTTAGGAAGCACAATCCCTTGTTTTTCTAATTAGGTCAAATTTCAGTCGAGGATCACTGATGAGAATCCATAACCAAGCAGATGGGCCTGTGGAGTGGACATAAGCAGAGGAAGGTGTGACCAGCAGGCAACCATCCCCAGGGTTATTCATGTCTGCCATAGAAAAGGCCTACTTAAGAGTAGGGTTACTCAAAAATCAATGAAGAAAGTCTCCAGACCCACTCCAGTCAGACCAGTGTCTTATTAGTCCTAGAATATCATGCTTGGCCTTTATTCACTGGGCCCTTTATCTGCAAAATTCTCCATCCTATGCACTGTGAAAAGCAAAGATAAAACCCACCAAAATGTGTCTAGGTTAGGAGACTTTCCTAAGGTTGTCCCAATGGTTGGGGGCATCTCTGCAACTCCTAGCTCCTCATCTATGTGAATCCCACCTACTCCATGCTCAGGCCTCCTCACTGACATCTTTTTTTATGCCACCTCCCTGAACACTCAAAGATTCACATTGTCCGTGTCTTTCATTTTGACCCTTGGCATCCCTGGGTTGCTCTGCTTCGTAGACGTAAACCTCCGACTCTCCAGGAAAGCATGGTGTGTTCTCCTTTTGCACATTTTCCCACAGTGCTGAGCACACAGTAAGCACTCAGCAAGTAAAGAAAGGGGAGCCAGATGTTCCCTGAACCTTCTTTCTCCTGTCTTCCTGCACCCTCACTTGTCACTGAACAGTAATGTCACTTATCAAAAGATACTACCACATTAAAAAGGAAGAAGTGATGTGGGTCAAAGTTAAGGGGGCTGAGTGACATTTGAGAAACTAAACCCAAAGAATCAAATTTCATGTTTTAATAATAGCTAACACTGCTGGGCCCAAAGTTGTGGGCTTCTAAATTGATTTGTCTTTGGGCCCTTTACAGAGCTGTTTCTAGGCGACCGACAGGTTGGCCATATATCATGTGTGCTCAGACCTCGTGCTGTGGCAGCCTGCTCCTGACCTCTTAATCAAGCCAAGTGCTGGGGCACAGAGAGGAGATACGCGATCACTTACAGAAACACCCAGCTGGCGTCAGTCCCACAAACCATCTGCCTGTCTCACTATGGTCAGACTGACTGTCTGCTGATGCCCCCTTCTCCTATGAGCCATTTATATATTTCCCAGTCTTTTTTTTTTTTTAAGTGAAAAACAAATAGCCTTATTGGATGTGCTCTGCTTGGCTGCAGCTGTGAATCACAAAGTTGGAAATCAGTCCAAGATGAGTCAGACAGCACATTCTCTGCTTGGTTGGGGAGAGGTCCAAACTGCTGATCTAGCCTCACTGGATCTTTGATATTTTATTTATCTATAAACTTGACATGGCCCTGTTAGGAAACATCTTGCTGTTGTGCATTTTCCTATTCTTTTTGTGTTTCCAAAGCAAAGGGGCCCTTGCTTAGTCATAATACAGGGTCAACATTCTTCTTGGCCTTGTCAGGAGGTAATCAGTATAAAGACAATGCAATTTGAGAATTATATGCATCTGGTAGCAGCAGGAATGGGAGAGAGGTAAAAGGGGGTTGACAGAGTTCCCCTTGTCTCTTCCCTCCTTATGAAAGTCAGTAATAGATCACAGCCACTCAGTAGTGAATAGAACCAGATGAATCTGGGGTGGAGCCCTTGCCCATCGTCCTTATGCCATTCAACTAGGATTGAATGGATGCCACGGGGAGGATGACATCATGCCATCTGAAGAGAAATGCATAGTCCCTGTGTCTGCAAGGATACACTCTGACAGTTGGTTTGTAATCCAATCAACAAGTCAATATTGCTTATATCCTCTATACCTATCTTAGTTCAAGTTTGTCCCAAAGTAGATGCTGAGATAAGGATATGAGCACAAAGCATTTAATCTTGAATCCCTGGGTATACCAGGAGAGAAGTGGCCAAACCACCTGCTACAAAGCTGTTCCCTAAGTGAGAGGGTTCTGGAAAATCAAGAAGTTGAAGATGGTACACTTTCTGTTTTCATCATGCAATCAATTAAGAAGGATGAAGCTACTAGAAACAATTCAATAAGCAAACACTGAGTCCCATAAAGAAGACTGAGAAAAACAGAAGAGTAGAAAGAATGAATACCCAATCATTGGGAAAGTTCCATAAAGAAATTTCAGGTTAATTAGGACTTGAAGAATGTATAGGATTTGGATTATGGAAAGGAGGGGAAAAAGAGTTGGGATAAAATTCCTTTATTTCCAAAATTGGTTGTAAAAATCACACAGAAAAGTTATCGAATTTAAGCCAATGGACTCCTCCTTCCTACCCATGTTTACATTATCATCTTAGAGCTTACCTGTACCAATGATTCTATTCCAATAAGCCACTTTTTAGTTTTTCAGCATCTCAATACAGTAATCATTTGCCGCAACATGGATGGAATTAGAGGGAATCATACTCAGTGAAACAAGCCAGAAAGAAAAAGAAAAATATCGAATGGTTTCACTTATAACAGGACTATAGGGAGGCCAGGTGGGAGAGAGACACTCAGCGGTGGGGGAGGGGGGAGGGGTGGATAAGGGCACAAAATGGAAGAGAGGAGAATACAGGGGACCATGGAGATGGATCACGGGTGAATTGGTGGTGGGCTGCCCAAGGGGAATACAA
>PVIJ01005942.1:0-46140 GCA_004024925.1 Scalopus aquaticus | reverse complement strand
AAGAAAGAAACAAAAATCAATACAGTAATCAAAGAGATGCGGATCAGATGACTTTCAAAATCCTTTCCTATCAGTGATTTTAAGAATCAATAACCTACTGTTGATAAGTTCATCAACAAACTATTCCAATGACCAAGTAAAGTCTTCTTTTAGTATAATTTTCCTAGTTACGTGACTAGTTCCTCCTGATGTATAGGTTTTCCCATTCAGCAAGTCACCGCATAGTTAACCAGAGCATTTCAGGATTTGGTGGGAGAGAGAAGTGTGTGGGGCTATTGTAAAGGTACAGCTGGAGCAATATTGGTCACATCTATCAGTACGTCCAACAGAGTACTGATCTGTATACAGGACATGCCCTTAGCTCTTGTGGACCCTCAGTGAGAGGCAAGGAAGTGCTTGGTTTAGGCTAAGAGTTTGGACTCAGAAGCGTGATTTGAATCCCATGTGTGCCATTTGCCAACTTTATGACTTTGGACATCTTGTAGAGGCCCCTGTAGACCTCAGTTTGCTCATCTCTGGAATGGTGATAGCGTCCTCCACTGTCAGAGTTGTTTATAAATTGAAGTTAAAAGGGACAGTGCCTGCAAGTATGTAGACCAAGGTCTGAGACATTAACAATCCAATATGCAGTGATGATGGAGCACCAGTGCATTAAAAAAATCACCAAGAACAGTATTTGCATTAATTAAAGGGGTGCATGCCCTCTGGGTTCAGTACTTCTTATCACTTGATTTTGCTTACTGCATACTAAAATTCATTGGATCAGATCATGTGTAAGTGAGATGGAAACTTGGTATTTCTGACTGATACTTTACTTTGTATTTCAGTTCATACGTGCATTTTATGTGCAGGAAAAACAATGCAACAGAAATGGAGTTGAAGTTTAGGATAGAAATAAAGATTTTTTTTTAACTGACATTAATTTGATGTATTATTTTTCTTGTTACTTACATATTTCTCTCCAACACCATGGAATAGAAAAACACCATGCTTCTTCGTAAGTATTGCTCATGGGATGCTACTCTGTGGTGCTGGCAGCAGTTCATAAGTCAAGGCCATGAGGGCTTAAGAGTTTGGCAAGACAAGGGCAAGGTCAGACATGTGAAAAATGGCTACAGGGCAAGGAGTAAAAGCTATGAAATGTAGCTGAGGTCTGAGATGGGTCTGAGGAATTCTTCCAGCAACAGCAGTATCATCGGAGATCAGGCCTCCAGTGGAGGGCAGTGTCTTTGTCCTTTGTAGTGGTCAGGGGAGGCCCACGGCAGCAATTGCACGGGCGAGCAGCCTGACCCCGGTTGACCACATACTTACAATCCTACACTGAACACTTTAGAGAGAAAGAGGAGGAATTATTAATGACTGCTCTGCGATGGGAAGTGCTTCCAGTGCTGTCCCAGGCAAAGCAGGACCTGCAGCTTCCCAGCCCTGGGTTTGTTTTTTTCCTTTGCACACGTACACGCACTTAACCCTACTCCACCTGGAAAGTCCAGTCCTCAAATTCTAAGGGCCCTCCAAGCTGTCCCCAAAGCTGCCCATTTCTCTTCTTTAGGGTTGGAAGTCAGGAGCTGCTCTCGGCCTCTAGACATGTCCATTTTTTCTCCACCTGTGGGCCATCTCAGGGCTGGAGTTTGGGCAAGGAAAGTGAGATACTCCAGGCCCAAAATTGAAGAAGGTGGCAAAAAGCTCAGTAATCAAAAAAAATCAGGGGCCTCCCTGGTGGCGCAAAGGGTTAAGCCCCAGCACCATGAAGCTATCCACAGCCACTGCAGCACGAGTTCGATCCCCAGCCAGAGAGCTTCCCACATGCTGCAGCAGACCTCTCCTATCTCCCCGCTGCCCCCCTCAGCAGTGTATTTCAGTGAAGCCACCTGTTCTGCTCCCTGTTCTGTCTCTGGTGAATCCTCTCACCACCCTCACCTCTGACCTACACCCCAGCTTGTATGCATAAATAAATAAATCTTGAAAAAAAATACTTATTTAAAAAAATCATATTTATTGAGGTAATTTTGGTTTTACAACACTATATGATTTAGGGGTGTAGGTACACACCTCCTCACATATACATCACCACACCACACTCACCATCAGAGCACCCAGAGTCCTCTGCCACAGGCCCTCCCCCTTTCCTCCAAATCCATCCTCCTTCCCCTTCTAGTATCCTCAATTGTGCAGTCATATTTCTAGTTTTTCACTCCTATGTGTAAGATAGAGAAGAAAAACAGTGGAACTCACAAAACTAAGCCAAAAACAAATCATATCTTAATGCAGTGCTTCTTAAAAATCAAAGTTCATGTGAAAAATATCTGGGATGCGCAAAATATCCGGATTGTGAGTAGAGACAGGATGAGCCTCAGTAGCGCGCCAGGCCATGCTGGAGCCTGCAGCAGAGGGGAAGCCAGCTGAGACTGATCTTGTCTTTAGCGAAAATCTTGATGTCTTATTCACATGGATTTTTGCATTAATTTTCCTTTTTTTAACATTTGCATGCGAATATTATTTATCTTGATGACTGAGTTTGTTGGCACCTTCTTCGATCTTGAGCCTGAGACTAGTTCAGTCCTTGTCTCACCCAGGTCCTGGCCCTGAATTGTGAGTATAGCTGCCACTGTTGGGTTGAGCACTTTGCTGGTTTATCCATGTATTATTCACCCAAAATAGGGGCTCTGTCATCCATGCCTTGCATTCACAGTGCTTCCTTATTGCAACCTGCCCTCTTGGTCATCAAGAATCCCCATATCAAATTTTACTTTCTGTAGAATGAATGAAAATTAGAGCTGAAAAGACCCATGAAACATTCTAATCCTCAGCTTGCTTTTTTTTACATGAAAATCCTAAGGCTTATTATAGTGGTTAAATGACTGGCACAGGGTCACAAAACTGCTTAAGCCCAGTATCCATCCATTCATTAACTCATCAAAGGGTTATCGAGCAGCTACTATTATAGATTTTCTCTTGCAGATATTATGAATAGAGTAAGGAACCAAAGAGACAATGCCCCTGCCCTCGTGGAGCTTACAAGTTAGTGTGGAAAGGAGTTTAATAAACAACCACAGATAAGCATGTGCATCTATCAGACAAGGTGCTGAGATAAGAAGAAGTTGAAGCAGCATGAGGAGGAAAGAAGTGATGTTGTGAGATACAGGGCTTTATTTTACGTTAGATGATCCTGAAGGAATTCCTATAAGGTGGCTTTGAGGAAACATAAAATACAGAAAAGAGTAAGCTCTGTGGACTGGATAGGGTGGTGGGAGCTAGTTCCAAATCGAGTTTTCTTCACGTTGGCACTGTTGACATTTGGAGCTGGATAATTCTTTATTGTGGACCCCAATGTACACATTGTAGGATGTTTAACAGCAATCTAGCTTCTACCTACTTAACACCACTAGTACACACTTCCAGTTGTGACACTAAAAATGTCCCCAGATATTGCCAGGTGGTCCCTGGGGGTAAAATTGTCCCTGGTTAGAACCATGGCACAGTAAGGCCAAGTGCAAAGACCCTGAGGAAGACAGGCTCCTTGCAGCTCAGAGCCACACCATCAGTCCCAGCTAGTCCTGAGCACGCACCAGCTGCGGAGTCAGCCCCTCAGACATAGTGCTCATCTCTGGTTCACGCCACACTGGTTCTTGGCCTCGTTTCATCCTCAGTAGCAAAGCTCCCTGGGGGCAGTGTCTAGCCTTCATGCCTCTTCTATTCTTAAGGAACCATAGCTCTGTACACATGGCTGTGTGTCTGCCCACTGTGTCTGCTCTTCTATGATGGAGAGGCTCTCCAAGGACTTGGGACCTCAGGCCCAGCTCTGGGGAACAATGAGTCCCCCCAAGCTGCAGCCATGTTCTCCTGCCGGTTGCCCTCTCCACATACTTAAAGGTGTGCTGCTTTCACAAAGGGACAGCATGTGATGAAAGTTCACCTTCCACTCAATTAACCTTGAGAGAGGAGGGATTTTTTTTCCCTTTTCTTTCCCAAGAGACTTCTTTTATTTTTTTTTGATGACCTTTTTGAAGCATCTTATTTTCTGGGCAAAAAGCCAAATGATATACTCTCTCCTGAGCTGCAGGGCTGCTGCAGACTTTCAAAGCTGAGGTAAAGACAGCCTTCAGGATAAACGCAAGGTGGGCAGTGAGGTGGGAGAAATGTGAGGAAATGCCTTATTACTCCAGCCAAGATGTGCTTGGAGCGATGGAGCCTTCCCGGTGCACATGCCCACAGGACCTGCGAGGCGCAGGGACCTGGAGACCTCAGGGCTACCAGGCGCTCCCCTCAATTAGGATGCACGCACGAATACAAATTAAAAAATAATCAATTCCACCTTGGGTGAAAGTTATAACATCTTGCATTGTACTTTGTAATATATGAAAGTTTTTTCACATATTTAATCTCTTTGAGTCTCACATTCAGCCATCAAATAAGGTTGAATACTATTTAAGATTGAATCAGTAGGACAGAATAAATGGTAACAGTCCTTTTTCAACAGATCTGTTGGACAGTGGCACCCCAGACCCCTGCCCCCACCCCAAATGCACAGGATCCCTGACAGAGGCATTAGGGAGGAGCAGCACATGTCTCTTCCTGCCCCCCCCCACATACAGATGCCTCCCAAAACAGCTGTTTATATGTGCAGAGATGGAAATAAAAGAAAGGGCCCAAACCAGCTCCATTTCCTCATGGGCCTTACTACTGACAACTTCTTTGGGAAGAGAGCTTTGTGAAAGCAGCCAGGTTTGCTTCACATCACAGTTTGAGTCCCATCTCTCTGAGACCCAGAGGCAGTTAGAAGACTTCTAGAATCCTAAGAACATTGTTTGAAAGGATCAAGTTAGAGATTCTCATTGGGTGGTGGCTTGTTTCCTAGGGGCCATGAAATTGTGACCGGGATCAGGAAGGTGATATAGAAAAAGCAAGATCAAGAGCACAGTCTCAGGAGCTGGACTGCTGGATTCCAGTTCTGGCTTTGACAGACCAGGTAGATTAAGGTCCACATGATCTTGATCAAGCTACTGTGCTTCCATTTTTCTATGGAAAATGGAGATTGGGATGCCATTTTCCCATCTGAAAAACTGAGCTAATGCGAGTGGCTACCTCCTAAGGAGTGGTAGGAGAGGTGTCCTCCCATGTTCCAGTAGAGAACTGAGTATCAAGAATGGTGAGTTGCTGAGGGAGATAGCAGGGAAGCTGAAGATATGATGTGCAACATGCCTTGGGGGAAGCTGAAGAGAAGCTTCAAGGGGCTGACACAACCACAGGGGCTTACTCTGAAAGGGTAGGGCTGGAAAGAGCCTCCATCAGCCTGGTGGAGGTTGACGTAGAGGAAGTAGTGACACAGCTGCCTTCCATCTGCTTCCTGCAGCTGCCAGAGTGAGACCTTTGGGCCAGACAAATGGGTAGCACAAAGGAGCTTTCTGTAACAAATTTGTGGCAATGATGCTAATGTAAAGGCATCTCTAAAGTCTTGGTTCCTATCATTAGTCTCCATTTGCTGTCACAGAATGAAAGAGCAGTGATTTGTGTTCCATGAAAATGTTCTTCCCAGAACATTAAAAAGGGGAATTGGCATAATAACAGAGCCCAGAGCGATCCTTTGGCTTCTGGGACAGGGTACCCCCATCCAGCGGGGGACACTCAGGAAGGAAAACCTTTCCCTTTGGGTTTTAGACACCCCACCCTCCAACATCTCTTCACTCTTCTGCTAAAAATCTTCTTTCCATCCTGATGTTGTGCTTAAAATGATTGACTAGCCACACATTGATTTGAAGACATTCCCACTTCAGTGAATTCAGTTAAAAATGGAAGAAAACTTATATACCTCAAGTCCAGCCTCCTCTTTTTGCAGAAGAGCAAGCTGGGACCCAGAGAGATTTTGTATTCACCGGAACACATTTGTGAGCGAGGTGACAGTCTCTGAGTCCACGTCCCCATAGCTTTGTCAAGCTGTGACAGCAGAGTCAGGATAGTCATGTCCCCCGAGTCTGAGTGGCTTGAGAAGTGACCTTTCACAGTCTGGTAAAGCTAGAAAGCCTACAAAACATTTGGCTCAGGTGGTTATGCTCATGCACAGAAAGGCATGTCTCGAGTTACAAATGACAGTAAAATGGGACAGTTAAGGGGCGCCGCCGGATAGTGGAGGAAGATGTGAAGTGGGAGGACCATGTTTGGCCTTTGTTCTGGGCTAGGGCAGATTGCGGAGTGGCTCCATGAAAGTAATTGTCTAATCCAAACACCCTCAAGCAATGAAAGGGGCTCCAGCGTGGGTGGAGAAACGCAATCGTCACTCAGCATCCTGATGTTCCCCTCACTCAGCTTCAGGCAGATGAGTGTCTGTGTGGGACCTGAGAGGCCATCTTGGCAGGTCCAGAGCGAGGCTTCAGCCAGTGACTGGAGCATTGTCTCCATTGAATCTACACAGACCTTCAGTTTATTTAACTTCTACTTGCTCTAGAGGACTGAAGACTGTACCAGTGATGCCCTCACCTTCTGCCGCAGGGAGCATACTGCTTGGCGGCAGTGGGTGCTGTGCTTGTGCTGCTGCACAAGTACCTTCTCTGCCTCAGACAAGTTATGTGACCCTAAGCATGTCATCTCCACACTGGCTTCATACCCCTCAGCTTCAAACAGAGGGAGGTGAGTGGCGGGACTGCAGCACAGAGGCCTGGACTGCAGTGTGCAAGCTTCTGTTCCGAGGTCCTCAGCTGGGAGAACATTTGGGAAGCTGGAGCATACATGGTCCCTTCCAGGTCTGACATTTGGGAACTGGATTTGGATGCCGAAAGCGCCCATGTTATGACATCTCTTGTTCCGATTTGTAGCTTTTATCAGAGTTATGAGGGAGGAGTTCCCCTTTAAAGAACCTGAAAGTGTGTGTTGAGGGCCTGTCCTAACCCTGTCATCAGATAAGAAAACTGAACTTCAAGAACTTGCAGAGACCTGGAGAAGGCAGTATTCTGCCCCAGCACCTTTAGCTTCCTTGCCCTCTATCTTCTGCCATTTTCTACCAGGTACTGAGTGCCCTCAGGTGCCCCACCCATACCCACCCCCTTTGATCAGTACCCGATACTTTGGACTCCTCCACTGCCCTTTAACACTCAAAACTGATCTCCTAAGACAGAGCCATTGATTCCGAGGGATTTAGAGGTGATTTTCACAAAGATCTACCACCTTCTCAAGCATGTTCTCCCCCTTTGGTCATGGTCCAGCAGGGAGCATTTCCGGCAGCCACCAACATCAGGCAAAGGAGAGACATCGAGGCTGAGGGAACTGCACTCATCACACACAAACTCTGCCGGGTCTCCCCGCCGTGGCTTCCATTCTGTACCCTCTACCCAGCTCTTCTTATGGGGTGTTCACGTGCTTACACTAGGTTGCTCACTCCACCTTGGGGTAGGGCCAGCCCAGAATTTAGTATCAGGGGGAACATCCTGTTTTTAAAATCCTCCTTAATGGCAGAACGTATAGGAAAATAGAGTTGGGAAATCTAGACTGTGAAAAAAGCTCAGAAAGCCTTAACCAGGTTTCCTCAAACCAACAACAGAGACTCTTCACTAAATAAGGAAAATATCAATAACATGTCACATATCTTAAATTAGTAATAATGGGTACTAATGAGTTCTGTGCTATTAATTCCATTTACCATCTCTCTCTCCCTGGAAACTTTTCACGATCTCCCTCCCCACAGCTTTAATGAGATACTTGTAATTCATTTTGCTTTGTTGCAGAAAATCCTCACCCTAAGAAGCATTTGGAATGTGTGTGTCTGGTCCTTGGGTGTCTTTAAGATTTTATTGGCTCCTGCCTCCTGGGTCTCACTGTGTGACTTAGAAGCTAAGAGAAATGGCTATAGCTCGCCTTTATTTAACATGTTTGGAATTCAAATAGATATTTCTCAAACCCTTTCCTAATACTTAGTGTTCTAGGCCCCCATCCTTCCTACTGGATTTCACCTCTCACCTCTCTCACAAAGGTCATTCAAGGCCAACTTTCTTTTCTCCAATTTATCTTTACTGCCTATCAAAAGCTCACCCCTTTCTCCCACCTACTTTACCCTAGCTTCTGTTCTCTACTCCACGCTTCTCAAGTCCTTTGTTTTCTTATCATCCCTGATACTGACAACCTGCTGGTCCGAGAGCCAACATGCAGGAGTTTGGAGTTTGCCCAAAGTTTTTATTATATTGACTGACCTTGTATTTACTTCTCAGATATACTCCTTTGCATTAAGGAAATGTCAGGATGAATCTGGGCAACAGGGTCGTCTCCAGAAATTTCCTAGCTTGGGTGTCATTGAGCAATTTACTAATGAGAATTGCATCTCTCTCTCTTCTTCCTCTACCAGGAATAGCATTCTGAGTCATCCTTTGGTTGCACCAGACTAATCTCCTTTATTAGGATCTCCTCTAATTTATTTTTGGCCCTGGGACCTATCCCTCAACTCTGCAAGGAAGCCTCATACAGATATTTGAGATCAATGTGTCTGAAATAATTTTGATTCTGTAAAGAGGCAGGACAGAAGCAAAACGCATTTTTGCAGTCAGAGCCAGCCTCATATTTAGGCAGAACCCACAGTCCCTGCAATACATGAAAGGCGATGAAAAGCCCTCAGCTTCTATTCAGATGTATTTCCCTCACCAGGGCTAACTGACATCATCTGAGAACATACTTGGGTTGGGGAGCACTACTCATATTTAGCAATTTTTAAAAGCAAAAATCCAAAAGGAATTGTGGCCCACTGATTCATCGTAACTGTTGTGAGTTAGTGCTAAATTGTTTTCCTCCCTGGGAAAGTCTGCAATGACACTGGGGTCTTGGCAAGTGGGAGCCAAAAAGGAAACACGGGGTGGGAGAGTGCCAAGGTGGAGTAGCCAATGGAAGAAATGACTTTCCCAGTCCCCAGGCTTTGGCCAATCTTACATGCAAGAAACCCGGCCATCTCGAAACACCCGAAAACGTCAAGTCATCTTTCAAGGAGTGGCAACCCCCTAGCAAAACAAATCAATGTTCTTGTTTTCATAAGCCCACAGAAAGCAACATTTCTTTTTCCCTTTTCAGCAATTTCAAGCACAGGGCAAACATTTTCATACTACTTCATAAATCTAGAGTCTGGTGAACTATAGGGAATTTCCTCTTCAACTGTCCCCTATAACAGCATCGAAAGGGAAAATAAAACCTTAGTACCTAAGGCATAGACTTTTAGAGCCAGCTGACTCACTGAAATGGACCCTCATTTCCACGGAGAGTCTTGACCAGGGGTGTCTTGCATTCCGAGCAGGCAAGGGCTCCATAGACCCTCTAGCAGGGCCCATAAATCCCCCAGTTTTAGGGCCCCCTGGTGCAACTGCCAGGCAGGAGGTATATATTGTCCACTGGAGCCCAAGGGGTCAAGATATACGATTTGAAACAGAGCCAAGGAAGAGTATTGTCAGAGAGGCTGTTCTGCCCCAGTGACTGTTCCAGGTAATTGAAATGTATGCCTTAAAGAACTGGGACGATTTCAAAGGTTTAATTATTTAGTAGGAAAGTTTTCCAAATGGTAGTGTGGTAGAAATCTTTGGAAGCAGGTGGCTTGACATGGAAATCCCAGTCCTACACATAAAACTTGAAAAAATCTGAAGTTTTTGTGGGGCTTTTATTTTTTGTTGTTTTTAACATATTTAAACTTGAAATTCCTCAACTGCAAAATGGGATAATGCCCAATTCATAGATTTTTGTGAAATGTAAAGGAGGTACACAGTTTGTAACCTACTAAGTACTTAATGTATGATCTCTGTTATCATCATCGACATCCTTATGATTATCCCTCCTCTTTTAAAACAAAACATGCTGAATATGCATTAACTTTTTGTTTCCCTAGGTGACATTATACTTGATTAATGTCTATTTTTATCATATACTGCAATACAGCATGCTTGACGGAGCCCAGAAATTATACAGGCAGGTTCACCTCCCACCTCCCCAAATAAACTGTCCCAGTCTGCTGCTATATACATAGTAGCTCTGTGGTCCCTTCCTTCCTGGAAATCGTGGGTCATCAATTCATTGTGAAAACCTTCTAATCTTGAAATCCTATAAATCAAGCAAACTCAGAGGCAGCCAGGTAGCGTGATGAGGGACAAGGATGGGTCTTGCGGTTAGAACATCTAAATTCCAACACCCTGCTCCCTCACAGCAGCTGTGTAGCCTCAGCCTCCCTATGCCTCAGTCAGGGGAATGAAGACATGATGGTCTTGACCTGTTGGGGTGGTGCAAAGATTAAGGGAGACAGTGAGTACAAAGTCTTCAACTGTCTAGTGCGTGGCAGCTGCCCAGTCAATGACAGGTTTTATTATTAACCATGGCCACAGGGGAACAATCAAGACTGTTCAATCTGCATCTTTATACTTGACCCAAGAGTGGGCCATAGTTGGCCCAATATTCAGTCATAGTTGGGTTTGTAGGGTGTTCTATAGCCCTTGGGTCATCTTTTTCACATACTTCCATTTCTCCTAGGGGTTTGCAGCATGTTGAGTAAGACAGCACCATGGTGTGTACAGGTAAATCCCTGCTGTGAGGCCAGTAGCAAGTGTGCTACCACCCTGGGCACAGAGGAATCCGAGTGACAGCACATGGCACGCAGCACTATGTGCGCACTGAGTACAGAGTAGCCCGCCATGTAATGAAGCCCTGACACATAGGCTGCCCTTAGCAAAGGGCTCATTGAAAATGATTAAGCACTTTATAACAAGCCTTTGCTTCAATATTGATGAAAAAAGCATCCATGCTCAGAACCAGCAGAAAAGACTTATCTTCCCAAGATGATGAGACCTATTCACCCTTTCCTCAACATCTTTTATGACTAGGATGCTTCATGAAGTTGGCTGACTGGTTGTAAGGATATATTTTAAAATAAATAACTTATCAGAAGATATAGAAACCCTAATACCTAATAACCAAGTGACCTGGGCGAGATCATTGGTCCTCCTGGCATTGGTCCTCCATTGTTAAAAGGATAATAATTCTTCCATGCCTACTGAGCAGGAGCATTGGAGTGGAGAGTGCAGTGGTTACTTTAGGAGAAATCTAAAAACGTGCATTCTTGTCTGCCCTCTGCTATCAACCAGCTGGCTGACATTGGGTGACTCTTTCAACCTCTCTGGACCTCAGATTTCCTAGCTCCACAATGAGGGGCTTGGCTTAAATAGCCTCACATTGACCCTGATACGGCACTGACTTCTAAGAGACTGTCAGGACAGAGCTGTGACTCAGTTTACAGAATTGCTTAGCATCTGATGAATATAAGATCAGCTCCCAGTCTGGTGACACCAGGCACAATAGTAACTCTCCGTGTAGTGGTATGGATGAGTTAGCTATAGTATTTCAAAAACAGTAGATTCAAAATCCACCCTTTAAAAGAAACAAATTAAACATTGGGCTGTATGCTGTGTTAAGGGGTATGTGTGCTTGCACACATTGAGGGAATGGTGCTGTGTGCAACTTACAATTTCTATTTTTTACTGCTCATCCTTTGCCTCTGTGAAATGCTAAAAAGTCTGGAGGGACATTTGCAAATCTGCCCAATGTCAGTTCCACTCGTGGAGCAGTCCATCTTCTTTGGAGTGTGTGTGACCTTTGCAGGTTGTCACATCCTGGGCATAGCACCAAATGGTCTTCCAAAGGGGCTGGCGTGGAGGAGCAGGCTCTGAGCTGTGGGGCGGTACAAGCGGCAGTTTCCGGGCCCCGTGCCAACCTCCAGATAATTGCCAGCGGTGGGATCGAGGTGGTCGAGGTTGGCGGAGCCTGTGTCTCTAACAGATAGATGGCCCCCTTCTCACTACTGCAGCATCATGGCAGCGAGGACAGGAGGGAGACAAAATGCATGCAAGCAGAAGGGGAGCAGAGAAGATCAGAATGAAAACAACAGAAAGAGATGATGAAATGAGAGCTAGAGAAGTGGCAGAAAAGCAAGAGATAGAGATCAGCTCAAGAGACAAAAATCAGATGCATAGAGTTAGTTGGAGGAGAGTCCATGAGAGAGAAATGCAGAAACAAAAGGAAAAAGGAAGAGAGCTTGTCCTCTGTCAGAGAGTTTCGGCAGTTGTAAATCTCTGAAGCTCTCAGGGGATTCAGCAGCAGAAATGGAGACTCCAGTGTCAACCACATACATGTGCGGAGGGACAAATAAAGGAAAGACCCAGATCAGCTCCATTTCCTCACGGGGCCTCATTGTTGACGGTTCCAAAGGCAAAGAGTTTAATGAAAGCCCTGAGGCTTGCCTTGAATCCCAGTTTTGCCCCATCTCTCCCAGACCCAGACAGGGCAGTAAGTGGGCAGGGAGCCCACAGTGGGGCTGATCTTCCCTCCCCTCCTCCTGTGGCCCATGAGGCCGAGTAGTGGCAGTAACACGTGGGCTCTGACAATGGAAAAGTTGGAGCATGGTTGGCTGAGAGGCAGCTATACAGAAGAGACCTTGGAGAGGGGAGATGTGTGGAAAGTCACATTATGGGTTTAAAATGGAGATAATTGTTAGGCTGTAAATATGAGAGACCTTGACTAGATGGGAAGTAGAAATAAAAGTATGTCCTGGCTTTCTAGGTACCCAGGAAAAATAACAACCAACATTTATTGAGCACTTACATATGTGCCAGGCATTGGGTGAAGAACTGTGCATAAATTACATTTTTATCAGTCATACCCAAATAGAGTCTGTAGTTTTATTAATCCCATTTTGCAGATGAACCATGCAGGCTGATTCCATGCGCTCATCCCAGTCAGGCCAGAGTTTAGTATTTTGCATGGATTTGTGCATATGTTAATATTCACTGGACATCCACTGTGTATGAATTTCCATGGTAGGACATTGTTGGTGGACAGATGTTGTGAGTGCTGGAGAAGAGGTAGAGCAGAAGGAAAAGACAGTGACAAAAACAGACAAAAGAACTGCACCCAGGGGGAATGGAGTCTACTGGGAGAGAAATGGCTTATGTATATGTAGTTCTTACTAATAAAAGTTGGAGAGGATGAAAGCTGAAAGAATGTGGTATGTGGGTCCACCAGAGCATGGGATTCTTTCTGAACAGGAGGGACAAGGTCAACCATCTGGCAGGATTTCAAAATGTGAGACTGTAAAGTACAGAGAAATGGTGCCTTCCACATGGATGGAATTGCCCAAGCAAAAGTACAGAGACCACAGCAAGGTTCACTCCTACTACACACTTAGAGGCGCTTTGAACAAGTAGGGAGGCTAAAAGATGAAGCTAAACAGGTAGAGGTTAGAATTCAGAAAGGTTGATATGCAGATGACTTTAGTCACTATTGAAGATGTCTGAGCAGAAAAAGAGTGGCATTCCAGTCCTCTGAATTGCCCTATGAATGAATGGCCACATTTCCTGATTCTTTCATTCAACAAGTATTCATCATATGCCCCCCTGTGTGTCTGGCCCTGTCTGAACCGATGGACACACCAGTTAACAAAGCAGGCAGAGTTTGCTGCCCCATGGAGCTTTAATTCTTGCAGGGACATATGTGTCTTTGCCTTATCTGCAATGATGAGTCAGTGTTCATGTGGGCAGGACTTTTAGGGATCCCAGAAGTCAGAACTCTTTTTAGTCTGATGTTGTCCAGTTGTTTGTTTCCCTTGCTGCTGGTGACAGTCTTTCCTATGGAAAGCAGTATAAAGGTTTCTCAAAAGATGGACCAGCCATATGACCCGGCAATTCCACTCCTAAGTATCTATCCCAAAAATACAAAAACACAATTAGAAAGGAAACTTAAATGTCTATGTTCAGAGTAGCACTATATACAATAGCCAAGATATAGTAAGTGCCCCAAAATAGATGAGCGGATAAAGAAGATGTGGTGTGTATGTGTGTGTACATATAATGCAATATTACTCAGCAGTCAAAAAAGATAAATTTGCCATTTGCAGTAACATGAATGGAGTTGAAAGAGTTAATGATATATGAAATAAGTCAGGAGAAGGATAAATATTGGATAGTGTCATTAACATGTGGAAGATAGAGAAACCACACTCAGAATCAGAAAAAGACAACCTTCAAAGCTAACTCTTGAAAACTGACTTAAGAATTGAAGCATCCAAAGGAGGGCGTGGGTAGAATGAAGGAGTAAGAACAAAAAGGGAAGGAGACACAAAGGCCTATGGTGGTGGAGTGTGGGTGATTTGGTGGCAGGTCCCCTACCGTGGCAATACCTGATGGGGAGAATCCTAATGTTACCACAGTAAAAGATAAAAGGTTATTTATTTTTTAAAAAGGCACAGCTCAACCCTCTGGGAGCCCCTAGTACTGCTGAGTAAAGATATCTGGTCTTAGACAGTTGAGGAACAGTACAAGGGCCTCTGGGATCTATGATAGGGGAAGTCACATGGAAGTTACGCTAGCTAGGACTCTCTTGTTTGCAATTAACAGATTGGCTGAGGTAGTCAAGAGTGATTTATAGCTCATGTAGCCAAATTCTTGAAAAACCAGGGGTGGGAACTGGCCTCATGAATAAACTAGTAATGAGGATCTTATTGCCACCCATCCCTCAATCTCCATTTAGGCTTCTCTGTGACTGTTTTGTCATTTTGTCAGACAGACTATTGTTGAGACTTGGCATCCACTCCTACAGCTTCATAGCCTGACAGTTCAATAACCAGGGAGGAAAGATGGCGTTCTCCGTGCAACTCCACTTTGAAACTCCCAGTGAAGGGCTCTGAATGGCTTAGTTGAGTCACATGCTCACCCTCTGGGCCAGTCTGACAGCCAAGAAGATGTGGCTCTGGTGCACAAGGCTGGATTCCAGGGTCTTCTTTATGGCTAGTGGGAAAAGAAGGGGGAACAAAAGATAACTGCTACTAAGTCTGTGATGACTTAACATCCACTTAATAGACAGTTCTGCTAAGGGGTGCCCAATGAAAGTTTAGTCCTACTCCATTACTCTGAGGCATAGAAATTACTCTCCCCATTCCACATCTCCAAATTATAATGTTGATACCCCTGAAAATTTTAGAAAAGGAAAGACAGTCTGAATGAGCTCTACTGGAGGAAGGTAAAGTGGATTACAAAGATACAGTGTGGGGGTCTAGGGAGAGTGATGTCTTTCACAACAAAACTAGGATCCAGAAAGTTCCAGGGATCACCAGAGCAGCATTAGCAAGAGCTTCCTGCCTGGAAAACCAGAGTATCTAGGCAGGACTGCCACCCCCTCTCCCACCAGCCTCCACCCCAACTCCCAGCAGGAAGGGGAAACTTGGTGAGGAACAGTGCCTTCAGTTAGAGGCTCTTCATTAACTGAGAAGGCCAGCCCTGCAGGAAATCTCAAGCTGGGGAACAAGAACAATTTGAAAGAAAGCAGGAGGCATTAAGCCAAAATGGTTCTCCAGGGGGTGGCAGGCTAAGTGGAAACTCAGCAAAGAGAACCAAAGGGGGACTTAGTGGGGCCATCATTCAGGAAAGAAATAGAATGCTTACCATCAGAGGAGAGGGCAGCATCTTCACTAAGAAAGAGAAATCAAAAGCAAAATAAAGAGACAGTTTAGCAAAAATCAATGTTTTTAAAACACACATTCACGCTTCCAGCAAGAAGTTGTAGAGACTTAGGGAAGAGATACAGCTTGTTCTGATGTAGTGAATATCTGACTAGAAGCAGAAGCTAAGGTCTGGCCTCACTCATGCAGTGACTCAGACTTTGTTTCACCATTTGTACAGTGAGATGCAACCCCTACCTTGCATACAGCACAGCATCCTGTGAGGGTCCACTGAGATGATAGACCTGGAAGAGTTTTTAAAATAATAACAACTCGAATTAATCAGGCTAGGTGAATAATTAGAAAATGACATTAGAAATTGGGTCACTATAACCCTGAAAGGGAGGAAGCAGTGAAAGAGGCTATTTAAGACTTAGAACTCAGGTGAGGTGCCATCGAGTTAAGTGATATGGATGGAAGCAAATGATTCTGTCTTTTTTGAAAAGCATATGTAATTGCTAAGCACCTACTATATTGTCAAGACCTTGCAAGATGCCATGGGTAATGTAGATGAAGCACAAGATGTCATTCATTCCCGAGGCTTACTGTCTATCTAGTGAGATAAGCATTTACAAATAAGTGCAACTCATAGCACGAATTATCATCAGAGACAAACTGGGTTGTTGGCATAAATGTCAAAAGAGCCCAGAGTAGAGATCCATGGACTGAAGGATCAAGGAGGGATATCCCTGCAGTGGCTCTTGAAGTAGAAGCTGGATATGTAGGCAGAGAAAAGAGGAGAGAGGACGATAATGAACATGCAGGTCAGTTTCCTCATTGGGCTGTTATTTAATATGTGATCTTTTTCATTGAGGTTTGTTGGGTTTTATTTGTTTGTCTCTACTAATTTGTTTGGCACAGATTCCTTTAGCTCTGTGGCAATATAATTTGGGATATTTATCTAATCTGTTTTCTCTAGTGAGTACCTCCTTTTAGTATAGTATCTTTGTAGAGCTCTTCTGATTTTTTTTTTTATTGACTCATATTTGATGGAGATAAACTCTTTCTTAACTTAGTCTTTCTTAACAAAGATTTTTGGGGCAGAGGCTATAATGCCCACAGAGAGCCTCTCTCATTTACAGGAACATACCTTATGATGCAGATTTGTGTATATGCATATGTACACATGGTGATTTTGCCTTTAGTTCTTCCCCAAAGAAAAGATTGGCAGTTGAAAAATTAATTGGTGTTGAACCTATCTTCTCCACTCTACCTTCCCAACAGAATGCTTCCTGCAGAAATGGTGTGCTGAGGTGTTTTCTTATTTATCCTACCTCCCCTGCTTCTTGATGAAGTCCAACAGTCAGGGATGTTCTCACAGACAGATCATTCTTCATAGACTGTGTTCCTCCAAAGATGGTGTTGGTTCCCAGAGATCTCTTGCCCACTTTTCTCCATCTTTTTTTCTATCTCCTGAGCATTCTGCTCTCACTATCTGAGCCAAGCCAGAGTACCTGGTACTCTGAAATAGAGAGTTCTATGGGAACACTTTATATAGTGTTTTCCCCTAGTCTGGTGTCTAGCTTCAGTTTTCACAGATGTGTTTTGAATTCACTTCCCCTGGCTTACTTCTGATATTGTCTGTATCTTCTTTACCATAAACTATCCGAAAACGAAAGGTAGACTGATTCCATTCCCAACCTGTTTTTGGTAAGTAATAGAGAAGATTATTCACATTTTCTGTAGTACAGACCCCCTGAATTCCACCATGATCTTGACTCCATCCAGCTGCATTCACAGAGGAGTGGTCTTTTGAGAAATGGTGTACACAAAACAGGGACACTCATTTCATCCCTGTGAATTCCAGGGGTCTTCAGCATGAGTGCCATTCAAGGATTCCTAAGTTGGCTCAGTCAGTAGAGCTGGCAAGTCTCCACATTTCTCTCTTGTCTCTCTTCAAAACAGAAGAGACTTCGATATAGGATTTACTTCTTAAATCCCCTGAGAACAAAAATGTCTCACTATTTTATGCTTTCTGATGGGGTTTTATGGGCATTTGAGAAATGTGTTAATTTCTGATTTTTCTTGGATTTACAGGTAAGACCAAAAACTCTTATTCACTCAAAACAATTCAATGTCTAGGGCCTCCCTGGTGGCGCAGCAGTTAAGTGCTACGCTTTGGAGCTGTCGGCAGTGGTGATGCGAGTTCAACACCCAGCCAGGGAGATTCCCACATGGCGTGGCAGACCTCTCCTGCCTTGCCCTCTGCTGCCCTCAGCAGTGTATTTCCATCGATCTGCCTGTTCGTCTCTGGTGAACCTTCTTGCCGCCCCATACCTCTGGCCTGTAATCCAGTTTGTGTGCAATAATAAATAAATCTTTAAAACAAAAATTCAATGTCTAATCCAGACAAGATTTCCCATTCCTTTTGGAGAACTTCAGTGGATGGTTTCATATTCTTTCTTCTTCTGGCTTGACTCATCCAAACTCCTCCAAATGCTTATGTTCTATAGCCTTCCTTCTATAGCCTACAATTAACATTGAGGCAGTCGGTTGCCCACAGCTGCCCATGTGGACAGACACAGAGTGTCCATGCCGTTCTGCAAGACTAAGATGGTGGGACAGCAGGAAAGGAAGGGTCCAGTGATACAGCCTATGGTCCATACCGGTCTTCCTAATAAGTGATCAGCCATCTCTGCCCACAGTTGGGTGTCTCAGTGCTTTCTCCCAGATATCCATTGATTTTACCCCTACAGCCCGCATCACCAAGGCAGAACTCCTTACCTGCTTGAAAAACTGACCACCCTTACCCCACCCCCTACTGGGGGCCTGTATGGGTTTTCATGGTTTGTTTGGAGTAGTCCCAACTTTGATCTGGTGCCCTATCCAATTAAACATTTATCCCAATCAGAAGTGCTTTTTTACTGACAAATTGTATGCCCTCCATAGTTTAATGCTTATTTTTCAAAAGACAGCATATGTCAGAGTACCTCTGGTTATAAGAAGAGTTCCTTCCCCACTATTGTAGAAAAATACTAGGACTCACCAAGAGAATGAGGCAGGTAGGACCCTTAAGTCCAGGCACACAGATGGCCTGAGGCAGGTGATTGGGGAAAAGTCCACATTAGCCCTGTTGCCAGACAGGCTCAAAGAAGTTTTGCCTGAGGCTTAAGAGAAGAACCTACTCCCAAGATTAGGAAGAAGGGACAGAACTTCACGTCCAGGGGAATTATTTGAGAATAATGCAATCCCCAGGTCAGAAAGAAGGACATGTATGGAGGGCAGGCATTTTGTGCCTCTCTCTTCCCTCCTTCTTTTTGTCTGCACATTTTGCCCAGTGATGCACCAGTGGTTTCACTCTGTTTATTTCATTTATGGCAGAAACTTCAGGTCTTGTGTCTGGTCATAATGGTGATCTATGAATGCCATCTACAGTGGGCATGGATAATGAATCCTATTTTATTTCTTAATTAAGAATTTGAAAGTACCACAAATTACTACAATTAACATGGATTTTCTTCTTCATTTATTTACTTATTTAGGTGCCTGAAATTGCATCCTTAGCTTAAACCAACCACAGGGTTCAGAGTCTATTAAAATATATAGCATTCATTAAAATATTTATTCTTCCCCAATAGTGAAGTTGCAATTTGGAAATAGTGGTGGTATCTATATATGTAAAATGCTTCCAAAAAGTATATA
This sequence comes from Scalopus aquaticus, assembly GCA_004024925.1. Classification (NCBI taxonomy): domain Eukaryota; kingdom Metazoa; phylum Chordata; class Mammalia; order Eulipotyphla; family Talpidae; genus Scalopus; species Scalopus aquaticus. Next base: position 27,008 of record PVIJ01005942.1, on the reverse strand, counting down.
TCTATTTAATTCAGTCCAGCTTGGTGATTTAAAAAGTTGGAATTTATCAACAATCCTTTGTGCTACTGAAATAAACTAAGATTTTCAAAATAGCCTGTTGGTATATTGGCTTCAACCAGTATTATTGTTTTCTTTTTGAAAGTTCTTTGGAAATTTGAGTTTCCTATTTTCAGAAGTTCAGTACTCATTGAAAGATAAGAATAACAATTTGAGGGTGGTTGAATTCATCTGAGTGATTTCAAAATAATAGTACTTTGAATAATTAGCATCAAATTATCTGGTAGTTTTCAAGATTCAACTATTGTCTTCATTCCTGGGTTTTTGTATTTGATTTTGATTTTGTTTCTGACTGGTTTTCACGGAGACATCATCCAAGACACAGTGGTTGAAATTAATCAAAAATATGCTGCAGAAACATAAACTCTTTGGTGTGGGCCAGCAGCCACTCCAGATTATACCCGGCAGGGGGGTAAACAGTACAGTACTACCAGAAAGCAATCGGGAAATTGCATCTCAAAAGTCTTAAAGAGACAAATCCTTTGAAACCCAGCTATTCTACTTCCCCCAAAAAAGCACCTTAGGAAAGAATGAAGGGTGTTTACAAATTTTCAGCTACAGTGACATTCATTGCAGTCCTGTTTATAACAGCAAAACCAATAAAATAACCAAAATGTGCAGCAATGAAAGACTGAGCAAATTATGTTATACAACCTTACATTGGAATACTAAACAACTTTTGAAAACAACATGGTTCATGTTAATTATCTATGGTGGTAGCACCCCAAAATTTAACAGCTTAAAAATACACATGCATTATTTCAGTTTCTGAGGGTCAGGAATTGGGGCACAACTAAATTGGGTCTTCTGGCCCAGACCTCTCAAATACAGTCAGAGTGTTTGAATATCTCAAGATAACAGGTTGGTTATAGCAGGATTCATTTCCCCCGTGCCTGTGGTTGCAGGTGTTCCTGAGTTCTCCTCCTTTCTGTAGGGTCCTTCACAGCACCCCATCAGCAGCATCACAAGGAGCAAGCTAGAGAGCAGGGAGAGTGAGTGAGACCGGAGCACAGTCTTTATAACCTGAACTTGGAGGTGACATCCCATAATTTGCTACATTCTGTTTGTTAGAAGTAGTTCCAAAACCAGCCCACACACCAAGGGAGTAGTTTATACGTTGATGAAGACACACAGGGAAGAGATCATTTGGAACCATTTTAGAAGCTGTCTACCACATGGATGATGTTTACTGATGGGCAAAAGATATTTACACCTTATTCAAAGAAGAGCAGGTCACAAAACTGTATGTGACCCCAGTTTTGTCACATAGACAAACAATAGAAACAACAAACAATAGGAAAAAAATACATCCACATATACACAAGTATTCATGAAACAAATTGTAAGAGCTCACAATGGTTATATCTGGATGTTTTCCTAATCTGTATTTTCCAATTTTTTTTCTAAAATGGGCATGTATTGCTTATAATTTTAAACAGTAAATATTGTCAAATAGCAAAGCAATTTAAAGCCTCTAGACTTCTTGTTTCTGACCTCCAATGCCTATCTTTACAGGACTGTTTCTTGCTTACCACTTGAAGTCAGTTAAATAGAAGTGCACAAGACCCTTTACAGAACCCAGTGATCTCACTGTGACCAAGGAAACTGTGAGTATATTCTAAAACTCATTTCTGTGTTTGTGGTCTCTAAATTAACTTTTACCACCAATAATGCTACCATGGAAAACTAAAATCCTTTCCCCCTGTTAGGTCACCAGTACCATGTGAGAATTATGACTGACCTGCACGGGTTGTATGAATAGCTTCTTCCCTTTGAGCCCATGTCTTCCCAGCTCAATTCTAGTTACTTCCAGATATGAGCTAACTAACATGACCCTATGACCATTTTCTGTGCAAAATTCCAAAGGAACAGATTCTATTTATATGTCAAAAATAGATTAACAGATCTGACACTGCTGAGCTGAGTGCAGATAGAGTCATTAATAATTCCCACATTTCATTTGTTTTCCTTCTTCATGCCACCAGGAAGGCCTAAGATAGGGTGCTGCTGGTTCAGGGTTTGATTCACTTCTCCAGAAATATAATTGTTCTCTGCCAACAGATGTATTGGTTGCTTGATGAGCAGACCAGCTGCTCTACCCCTATAGAAAACTCAAAGAAAGCAGCTTAGGATGGACAAGCTGGAATCCATGTGGAAGAAAATGGTTTCTAAAATGGTGGAAGATGAGAAGTAGGTCTGAAATACTGGTGGTAGATCTCTTTACATTAGAATATGTATAGTACAGGAACTGCTGTAACAGATAATGGTCAAATCTTGATGATTTAACACAATAGGTAATTTTTCCCTCATGTGAGTCCCAGATGGCTATTTTTTGTGCAAGTGGTAATTCAGAAACCCGGTTACTTCCTATCTTGAACTCATGGTTTTTCGGGTTCCATGCTGAATCTTCTGCATTTATCTGATTGATTGGGTGAAAAAAAAAAAAAGTAAAGATGGCAACCCACCTTCTTCCATCTTGGCCAGCAGTGACACACATCACATCCCATGGTGAGACCTAGTCATATGGGTCTCACCTTGATAAAAGTGGCCTTGAGTTAGTCCCAAGCTGGCTGTCATTTCCCCAAAGCTCCACTCATTGGCAGGAGAATACATATTGTGGATGTTGTCAGGAAAAAAAAATGTTAGAAAGTTCTTGGTTAGAAAAGTAAATTTTTAGTGGGCATTTACATAGCAGTCACAGACCAAGGATTAGTTGACTTAGCAGTGACTCTTTGAATAATGAATTGTTCTGCCTTAGATGAAGGGACTTCTAATACTAACCATTCCTCCTTCTCCTGGTTAAGGCAACAGGACACTGATAACAAACCCCTAAAAATTCAAGGTTGTTCTATACTGGAAGTGCTTGGTGTCTGCCAATGGTGAAACCACTGGGGTCTTTAAAACATGTCTTTATAAAACATACCTAAGTCTCAGTTTCTTGGTGTATAAAGTGACAGTAATGGATCTACCTCTTTTTATTGTAAATTGTAAAGCCCACAAGAAGTAATTCAAAAAATGTGCATGGTATATACATTATCTCAGCACACAGGTGACTTCTCCAACAAGCATCCACACAGGATGAATAATTTCAGAAGGACCTTACCAGCACTACCACAATTGCTGGTTCTTTTAAAATTGGTGTTACTATTGGGCTGTGATTATTGTGTTTAGCACTACCTTCAATAATAAAATCATAACTTCTGTTCTTTACAAGGCTTAACATTTAGGAATTTGATTCTCACTGTAACCTTATAAAATGGGAAGGAGACTCACTATTATCACACCCTTTTCATAGGTTAGAGGAGTGAACTTCATGGAGACTAAGTGATAATGACCAATATCACATTACAGCCTAGTCAGAGCCCAACTCAAATCCAGGTCTTTTCATTCGAAATTATACTACTACACCAAATGTAAAGTGGGATCTTGTTGGAATAAATGGAATATTTGAAGAGTGCTGGCCTCACCCCTTTGTTGTTCAGATGAGTTGGGGTTGCATTTGAGGGTTGTTCCTTTTTATGCCACTGCCTAGAAAAATTTTAGTGGGCATTTACACATCAGTCACAGACCAAGGATTAGTTGACTTCTCTCCTACAGCATTAGTTAGTTGGATTGCACCTGGGTCAGTGGGTAGAGGCAGAGGCGAGTATATTGGTGTTGGTGATGTCTTTACAGTCAGTTCAGGACTCTTGGAAATTGCTCCAAGGAATATGATTGGGGCCCATGAATGAGGAAAAGAGAGCACTTTCTCCACTCTGGCACATCTGTAGACATCGTTGACCAACAGCACAAACCCTACTGAGGCAGGTGACAGACTGAAATTCACTTCTAGATTTTTTTATGGTTTTCTTTCTCCTCCATTCAACTCTTTGACCTTTTCTCAGTTATTTTTAATGACTAATTTTTAGTGACTCAATTCTTTTATGGAGAGAAGAAAGACAAAAGGAGAAGCTGTTAGATGTGGTCTAAAGTCTTTGGAGACAGTGTTTGAACCTGCATTGGGTGGCTCCTTCTGCCAGGAGGAGTGAGCTACAGCGAAAGTGGATTTCCAGATTGAGAACCGTGCCCTCCACCACTCAGCCCTGCTGCTGACCACCGTAATGAGACTCTGTAGGCCATATTTCTCCCCTCTGTCAGATCAGGTGGATGATGCCCACTCTCTTTACCACCTCCACTTTCTTGTGAAAATATTGGGAAGCAGGGTCTCAAATAAGTCAATAGAGAGAAAGTGCTTTGACAAGCATGCGTGGTAGATAAATGTAGCAGAGACTCATCATTAGTGCTCTGTTATTACCATTATTATTTTGTGGTCAGCTCAGCTTTTCTTAACACAGAGCAGTTAATGAAGTGGCAACTGTATTTGTTTCCCACTAAGAGGGTAAAGGGGCCAAATGAGGCTCTATTTTTAGCCTATATTAGTGCCCAGGGTTTTGGGGGTTTGTGTGTTTTTTTTTTCCAAATGATTATGTTTAGTGGTCTATAAGAATTTTAATTTCAGTGATATTTTATTATACATGCTCCTTAAAAAAAAAAAAAAAACTCAGGCTAAGGATATATTTTTTAAAAATCCTAACAATGGTGAATTTTCCTAAACACTGAGTTGACTTTTCATATAACCTATATATATATGTATTTTTTTTCATTGTATATACAGATGTACTAGTAGAGAGAAAAATGACAAAATCCACTAGTTATCACACTTTGGTTCATCAGCTGCGATGGTCATGAGAAGTTACAGGAATAGGAAATTTAGAAATGGACATAAAACCAGGCCAGAAGAGCAGACACACAAAGAGAAAGAGCATCTCACTCCTCACCTTGGAACATGATCACTCTGTTGCTTCCTGCAGCATCTCAGATAGGCTTGCCTCAGTTGAATCATCAAAAAGACAAGCAAAATTCCTGCCATTAGAAGGAAAAGATAAATATCAAAAAGTAGGGAAGCCAGCCAGTTAAATAAAATGTCAAGTAAGAAGGAGTTTTGCAAGCTTGTGACCCAAAAGACTCACACAAGTGAAGTGTGTATCCAAGGTCATCAAAAGAGCAAGTATTAAGATGACCCCTAGGGGCAGCATATTAGTTTCCTATTGCTATTGTAGCAAATTACCACAAATTTAAAGCATGTTGCTTAAAGCAGCACACACTGATATTTTACAGCTCTGTAAGTCAGAAGTCTAACATAGGTCTCATTAGACTAAAATCAAAGTGTCTGAAATGCTACGTTTCTTTCTAGAGACTCTGGTGGGAGAATCCATTTTATTGCCCGTTCCAGTTTCTGGAAGGTCCCTGCATTGCTTGGGCTTGTGGCCTCTTTCTTCATCTGCAAAGCCAGCAATGTTATATCTCTTTGATCTTTTTCTGTGGTCATATCTTTCACCATATTCAGGACAATTTCTCTGCTTTTAAGGACTTATGTGATTAGACTGGATCCACTTGAATAATCCAGGATAACCTCCTTAAATTAAATTCAGTAACCTAACTGCATCCGCAGAGTCCCTTTTACAACAGAAAATAATACATCAGTAGACTCTGGGGGATTAAGATGTGGATATTTTTGAATAGGGATGGGCGTCACTCTTTCTATCACAGGGAAGTTGAATTTGCAGAAAAAGAAATGATGGTGAGTCAATAGAGGGTTGGTTGTGCAAGAAAAGAACTATGAACACCTGTTGCAGGTTAGAGTCTTAGAAATCCAGCTCTAGGTAGAGGTTTGTGTGTTGGAAGTAAGAAAGTAGTGAGAGGCCTAGAGAGGAACTGGTCTGCAGGTTTGGCACAAAGCCTGAAGTGACCCCATGGGGATCCATAAAATGGGATTATCCTTCAAGTTGTCATAAGGGGCTGAGTCTTTTAACTCTTCTCCCTCTAATTGCTGTGACCACATCAAATAGTCACAGAATGTGGGCTACTCCATGGATGACGTGTGACCTTGGCCAACTCAATGTGTTTTGACCAGAATGACTCCCAGTAGCTAGAGGAATTTGTACTTCATTCATAAAGGAGGATCTAAGCAGATACTCACAGCCTCTCCTAAAAACCTATTCCTAAGCTTTATGTCCACCATGATGATGATGATGATGATAATGATATCAGCTGTGAACTATTTGGAAGCATAGCTGTTTGACAGATTTCACAAAGTGGTCATAGTTTCAGAACTAGAGAAAAAGCCTTCTACTAGAGAAGGTGGTCTAGAAATTGAATTGAACCTTTGATATTGCATGGGTGTGGGAGCAAAAGCAGACAGGGATCATATAGAGATAGGAGAATAAGATTAGGTCAGAAATGGTATAGGTCCCAGAGGAAAGAACTGTAGATTATGTGTTTTGGAGACCAAGATTCAAACCCAGTTCAAAAATCTAGGGCTCTGCCAAAACCACAGCAGAAAAATAGCCATTGATAGAGGCAGTAATGCTAATATTGGCTTAGAAGGGTTCTAGCAACTTCTGGTAGAAACTTGTGGTCAAAACAGTATAGTGTCAACCATGGAGGTAAGAAATCTCGTTTCAATAGAACTGAAGAAAGGACAATACTTAATTACCAAGGAAAAGGGCATTCTGCATTAACTTAAGCAGGTGGACTAATCGCATGTCATGTGGCCAATTAACATCATTTGGCCTAAGTCCAAGGCTGATCCTGGCACAGGAGCAGGAGATGCACTAGTTGTCTGAGTAGCAAACATTAGAAAGATGCAAAGGCCCTGCCATGTTCTTACTTCAGCAGAAGGACTCACAAACAACACTGGGAGCTAACTCAAATGTTCATTTTTAACTGAATGGTATCTATAAGGAGAGTACAAAAATTAGTGCAAAGACTAGTTTTTCCCCACCCTTAATTCCCTGAGGGTCTTGCTCCCTTGAGTCCCTGGTATAACACCTACACCAGGTAGCTCTGCGTTTGTCCAGATAGAGATCATGGATTCCCTAAACATTTCTATTTCTCTATACACACACAGGCTGCAAAGTCTAAAGGAAATGGTATTTAGAAAGTGACTTCCTGCATCTTCCAGAAGACTGTGTAGACATGGTTCTGGGTCAACCATACTCATAGACAAAGTGTGTTTGATTCTCCTACTTACTCTGATTCAAGTGGTAAAAGAAATACACTTCAACACAGTAAATATCATTGCCTTTCTATAAGTCCTTTTTCACTTGTAAATATCAGCAAGAGCCCTAATCATTTTTTATATTTTACCAAGCACTCTCATCTACATTGTTTCTCTTGAATTTCACAATACCACTTGGGAAGAAATTATTATGCCCCTTATAAAATGATTAAATTCAGATTCAAGGAGTTTGAGTGACTTATCTAAATCACAAAGTTAGAGTCTGAAACTGGATACAGGACCTATGAAGCCAAGTTGCCTCTAGTACATTATATTTATAAGTTTACCCCTGAGAGACTGTTATGTCTCATAGCTATAGGAGTTTGGAAGAAAGGAGAGTCAGGAATGGTAGAAAAGACAGAAAACTTGAAGAAAAAAATAATCGGAATTTCATATTTGTCTCAGACCAGTCCTGAGATTGTTGTTTTTAATCCTTCTGGACTTTTATCTCCATGTTTTTATTCTCTTCACAGCATTCTTATACCTTTATCTCATTTGATCAGTTCAACAGCCCTATGAGGTCGGCAGAGCAGATCTGACTAAAGGATCTGAGGAAGCTAAAACCCAGAGAGATTAGATATCACCCAAGAGCAGACATCTGTTAAGAGGCAGAGTTGGATTTAGAACCCAGATTTTTGGCATGGGGATAGGATAGGAGAAAAGTACCTGCCGAAAGATGTAGGAATTATTTCATTAAAAGATTAATCAAAATTCTATTGGGTTGTTTGCCTCTAACTTATTTTCCCCCCCACATAATTTACATGAGTCCCCTGTTGGTCATATGAACCGTGAATTCTTCCTCCCAATCTCTCACTTCTCCTGGGCTTTGTTCCTGGGGTCGCTGGTCACATAAAGGTCTTAAATTTTCATCTTTTTCTTTTGTGCTTTATAAAAAAAACCTTAGGATACCCTTTACTGCTTAGATATTATTAAAATGTCTCCCAGAATTTTCTACTAATTGTTTAAAAGCTGAAAGCTAAAAAGGACAAGAAGAGCCAAAATAATTCTGAGGAGGGGCTTACATCCCAGACATCAGGCACTTGGTAAAACGTTATGATAGCAGACCAGAGATACGGAGACCAATGGATAAACTAGAAAGTCCATAAAGAGACACATGCATTTTTGAAATTAGGTATACAGCAAGGATGATTTCAAATAAGTAGGGAAAGTGTGAACTGTTTCATATGTAGTGTCACAATTGGCTTTCCATGTTGGATAATTGACATTAGAGCTCTATTCCACACACAAAATAGTGCAAATAAATTCCAGATGAATTTAAGACTAAAGTTTTTAAAAAATCAACTTTTAAACAATTAGTAGAAAATTCTGGGAAACATTTTAATAATATCTAATCAGTAAAGGGTATCCTAAGATGTTTTTTAAAAAGCACAAAAGAAAAAGATGAAAATTTAAGAACTTTAAGTGACCAGCGACCCCAGGATCAAAGCCCAGGAGAAGTGAGCGATTGGGAAGAAGAATTCATGGTGCACATGACCAACAGGAGACTCATGTTAATTATTGGGGGGGGGGGAGATAAGTAAAAGGCAAACAACCCAATAGAAAAGCAAGCAAAATAGAAAAATGAACAATTATCAGAAATGTCTATCAAAATGACCTATAGTAATATGAAAAGATGCCCTCCTCGTTAATAATCAGGAAAATGCAAACTAAACCACATGTATCCAATTGTCAAAAACTAAATGGTTTGACAATGCTAAGTTTTCTTGGGAATGGGCACTGTGGTTCTGGAAGGATCACAAATTGTTTTAGCTCCTTTAGATAGCAATTTGGAAATATTGTGTAAACATGAAGATACGTACACCTATGACAACTAGTTTTATGTCCAGATATATACTGGAGAAAAACTTGCTTTTCCATGTAATATGACATGTAAAAGGATATTTATTATTGCATTCTTGGCAATATTGAAAATTCAAAACAATCTATGCTCCTCAACAGGGCAATGGAAAAACTGTGCATTGATTTCATAGCAGTGAGCCTCAGAGCTAGACACACGTATCACAGTAATTTCAGTAAACCTAAACTGAGTTAAAAAAAAATCCTACTGATATGCTATTTACGTACATGTTTAAAATGTATGAAACAGGGGTCTCCCCGGTGGCGCAGCGGTTGAGCGCTGCGCTGTGGAGCTGTCGGTTGCGAGCGATACAGGTCCCACGCCCAGCCGGGGAGAATCCCACATGGTGCGGCAGACCTCTCCTGCCTCGCCCACACACTGCTCCCCTCAGCAGTGTGTGTCTGATCTGCCTGTTCTGCTCCCCGCTCTGTCTCTGGTGAACCCTCTCACCGCCCCGCGCCTCTGGCCTGTACCCCAGCTTGTATACATAAATAAATAAAATTCTTTTTAAAAAATTTAAAAATTAAATATATGAAACAATATTGTCTCTTACTTATGGATTCAACCATACATGTGGTTAAAGCACTAAACACAGAAAGATCCATGCAAAATCAGGAGAATGGTTTCTTAGAAGGAAGAGGATAATAGGCTCAAGGGCAGTACAAAGGGGGTTCAATCAAGTCTATAATGTTTTTTTTTTAATTTAAAAAATACAACTAATTCAGCAAATTGCTAACACTGTAACATTCTGTGCTGTGGATACTGAGTGTTTGCTAGAGTGAACAATTCAGGAAAGAAAGTTACTCACCGGCAACCTCTCTTTCCTCCAGTGGAAATGAGAAGGCAGTGGAGAGTATGAATCTGCAGGAAACAGAGCTGACAGCTTTGAAAATTATTTTGCCTTTGGATTCTGCTCATGCATACCACAGAGACAGATCCACACACGGGAGCAGTGGGGTCATGGAAGAAGCGCCACCAAGGCAGGTGGTCGAGGCATACGGGGGACCCCGGCCAAGCCCAACTGTGCCAGAGCACCAAGAACAGCATTCTGGGGCTAGGCAAAGGACTAGCAGTGGCGCACATGCAATAGGAGAGTGTTCCTCCTGTTCGGAGCTGGGCAGTCCTGGGCTAGCAGCACGCTACACCTTGTCTCTAGGATGTTGCTTCCATCTTTCTGCTTTGCCATCCCTACTTCCTGAGTTCCATCTCCAAGGTCACTTTGTGACCTGAAATGGTGACTGCAGCTCCAAGTAATCCAGTTGGGAAACAAAAAGAAATGGAGATGGGAAGGACAAAATGATTTCTACAAACTGCCTGTACTCTCTAAAAATTCTTTCCTAGAAGTCCTTATCTTGCATGGACATTTTATTACTAGCCCTAACCTCACAGACTTGGAAATGTATTCTTTTATCAATCAATAATGTGCTCAACTAAAATGGTGGGCATTCTGTTTTTAAGGAAGAAGGGGGGATGTCTAGGTGGTTCACAGTGGCTGCCCCCATCAGTAGTAACCCACAGTGTGGGTTGAATGAGAGCTTCCCTCCTCTGCACATTGTTTTCCTGTCCCTGCAGGAAAGATCATGTCTTAGGTGACAGTATCCTCAGTGGAGCTAATTGTCCTTACGATTCGTCATTTCACACTTTGCTCAAGCTTCTACTTGGCACAATTGTACGTGAAGCCCTTGCCTGCCCATTGGCTTCCCCACCTAAACTGAATTGTTAACCTTTTCTCCCCCACAGTTTTCATTCTGCACTTATGCTTCTCACTCCTTAGGATTCTTCACACAAATCTTTATTTGGTGCCCCCAATCCTCTATGAGAGGAGAAGTATTTCCCTTGTTATACAAAAGCTTTGGAAACTTAGAAAAGTTACATGATATTTCCAAGCTCATTGAGTTAGTGGCAGAACCAGAACATAAGCCCAATGTCATAAGGTTAATGTCACCAAAGCCTACATTCTCTCCTTCCAGAAATACTTTCAGTGTTGTAAGGGGCTTCAGAGTGAATGCACCTGACAGGTAGTCAGAGTGGGGTGTGTGGAAGCCGAGGATAGAGGCAGGACTTAAGCTTCAATTTCTTGGCTCCCAATTTGGCTCTTACCTCCCCACAACCCACTGCTTCCGAGTGTCAAGCAGGGGTTGACCTGGTCATTCATTCAACAATTTGTTTAAAAAATATGTTTTGAGCCCTTACCAATGGCCAGACACTTTTTGAGGCCAACAGGGATACAGGAAGTTGAAAACAGAAAGCATCTCTGTCACTGTGGAGCTCACATTCAGCTGAAAAGACCAACATTACACAAATAATCTGCCCAGTGGATCAGGTAGAGGGGCTACATCCATGCAGAATGACAAAGCAGGATGAGGCGACAGAGAGCAGTGGGATAAGAGGTGGAAGTATTATTTTGAAAAGGGTGGTCTGGGAAGACCTCTTTGTTGATACCTGGCTTTGAACTGCCCCAACAAAACCCGTTCCAACTTGACCTTGCTCATATTCATAGTGTGGCCTTGGGCTGACAGTGGGCATTTTAGACACAAAGAAAAGTAGGCAGAGGGTACCCAAGAAAGAAAGGGTTTCGAAAGTTCTGTCATGGAATTGTCCTCACAAGTAGAGTGGGTAGACACTTCTAGCTTGGGGAACAGAAAAGATTTTTCAGTGGTGGTCCTGTCCTCAGAGAAAATTGCCCAATGACTCAGGAACTTGAGGAAGGTGTCCTTATAATCTGGTTTATAGCCAGCCTTTGAAAGCCTCTGAATACTTTCTATTATAAAGCGAAATTGGTGACAAATAATAATATTTGGAGAATTTTAGTGGGAGGAAAGAGACTTTAAATGTGCTTCATGTCTCATTGAAATGTTTCCTTTATAAACTTGGGAGGTTATGTGTCTGGGAAAGGTACTAAAAGTAAAATAATAAGATGCCTCTGTTGCACCTTAGAAACTATGAAAGTTCATTCCTGTCTAAGGCCCAGAAAAAAAAAGCTTTATACAGAAATTGCCAAATATAATCTGTTATAACTATAAAGTGCTGTATCTGTACACTGTGTGGTGTAAGTTTTCTAAGAGTTAGCAATCAAATAAATATACAACAAAGAAAACCATTGCCCGAATTCATCTCTCTATTTTACTACAACATTCACCTCAGGAGAAATGTGTGAAGCTGGGGTTCAAGGGAAGGCCACAGGGAATAGCCGAAAAAAACCCTGGCAGGGTCAGTGTCTGAAGTGAGAAAAGAAAAGACCCAGTGAGAAACTCCAGTTGCCCAGAGAGGAGAGGCCTTGTGCTGGGGTGACAGGAAGAGCCTGATTGGGTGGCGCCGTGTTCAGCTCACCGTAGGTGCCTTAAGTGGTAGAGGAAATTAGTGGGAAACATGCAAGAAGCAAACACTTTCTCTGTTTCTTCACCTGTCCCTGCAAGCACCACTCCTCCTTCAGGAAAGTCTCAAATCTATTCTGAAGTGAGCCCTCCATCTCAACTCAGTATTTATTCCCTCCTGTCTCCTAACTAGATTTCTTTCTCACCAGATCTCCTTTAAGTTAGATTTTCGTTGACAGACACTTCCTCTCCTATTTTTAAGGAGAAAAAAAGGACACAAGGGACCATGGAGATGGGTCACGGGTGAATTGGTGGTGGGTTACCCAAGGAGAATACAAAATGTAAAAGATATAAATAACTATATATATATATATATATATATATATATATATATATTAAAAAAGAGAAAACATAAAGAACTTTCCTTGATCTTTCGTTCTTCCTAAATCCGCATTCCATCTCTCTACTTTCCTTAATTGCCCAAATTTGGAGCCATGCCGCCATCCTCATGTCGTCCTTTGTCTTCAACTCCTTTAACACCTTGCAGTCTGCTTTTGTTCTCAGTTCCCACGGAAACTTCTCTACCTGATTTGTCCAAGCCTTCTGTCTTAGCAGCATCTGTTTCTGTTTAACCATCCCCTGGACCCAAAATCTTAATACACTCACCTCCTTTGGCTTATTTGACTGTTCCCCTGATCTCCTCTGAAGGCTTCTTCCCTCCTTCCTAGTCCCTAAGCCTCCCTACCACCGTCTTAGTCTTCCATTGATGGAGAAAAGGCCAGAATCATCTGACTCATTAGTTGTTTGGGGATCACACACCTTTTAGAGAATCAGTACAAAATAGGGTTCATACATGCATATTCATGTATATACATTTATAAAGGTTACCCCAGGAGAGGGTTGTGGACTCCCTGCATTAAAAAACTCCTTTCCAGAAAATAGCCTTTAATGTGAAAGGCAATTATAATGTCAGGTGACTATTCCATGTTGCTTTTAAAGAACATCTTTCTAGTAAGTTCTTGGCTTCCAGAGGTGTCATGATGGAGTAAAACACTTCATCAGAAAGTAGGAGCCCCAGGTTCTTATTCCAGTTTTCTCACATTAAATGTTGTGTGATCTGGTACCAGTCATATGTCTCAACCAAAGTTACCTCCTCTGTAAAAATGGTGTTTTAATTTCTTCCCCACTTCATGAACTTGTAATATTCAAATGAAATCAAGAATTTGAAAACATTTTGCAAACTCTGAAGCTTCACAAAAAATGATTACCATTTTAAAAAATCATTGATTAATATCCTTATAGATGGATCTATGTGTATTTTAACATGTCTTGGGCTCCATATTCTGATTTGACCTGTGTCCATTTCCCAGTTTGTAAATTGAAGATGATAGTAGCTATTCTATCTACCTCGTAGAGCTAGTGTGAAAAACCCAGTGACAAAATGAATATGGAGGGGCTTTGCAATTCAGCAAGACTGAGGCGCCTGCCATTTCTCATCTTCTTCTTTGTCCCTCTCCATGTGCATTAATTGAGCTCTGTGAGCCCAACAGTGAAGCTGCGCTCACAAGAATCCCACCGTGCCCAGTGATGGAGCATTCCTATGAAATTACTCTAGAGTCAAATTAGACTCCAGTGAGTTAATCATGGATAATGTAATTATAAGAAGCAGCAAATAAATTGATAATAATTGACTACTTATTATTTTTTAAAAGGACCGTGGAGAGAAAGAATATAGTGTGTGAGAAAGATAATATTTGTAGAAATAATCACTCCTCCTGGCCACTTGGCCTATATTTGAACTCATTCCAAAGAGTACTGATGACTCTGGTATGCTGAGTTGCTATAAAACACTTTCCAACCTTAAATCTTGTTTTTATCCTGATGTCTGAGTATTCTAGGCTTTATGCACATTCCCAGCTCCCCATGAAAGCATTGATAGATGAAACCATCGCACCTTTTTTGCTCCCAGCCCTTTCTTCTCTGGTGTGCTGTGCCCAACTGAGGTTCAGAGTGGCAGGGGTCGGGGCAGTTACAGGCAGACTAGTAAGGTTAACTTGGATGCCTCTTGGCCTTTTCACCAGGTTCTCTCTGGTTTCAGAAAAAGGTGGAATTATCTGATACTATGGGAAGAGAGGAATTTGCTATTATCTAATAAGGGCAAGCCAAGTGACTGTCAGAGTCCCTTCACACAGCTAGTAGCATTTTTCAATACTCTGTAGGGCCTGGGAGGTATGAACCTAGACCTTTGTTATAGAGGTAAGGAGAGACGATTGTCTTAAACTCCATGTACAGTGAAAGGCTACTAAGGAAATGGAAAGGAAGTTAATATTTATTGATCCAAAAACATGACCTACATTACTTCATTTAATCCACTCAGTAATTCCCTCTGGTGTGGATTTATCATCCCTTTTTATCAACTAAAAATCCGCAGCTCAGAGAGACTGAAATCACCCATCATCACACAGAGGGTAAGAAACAGGGACTCCAAATACAGGGCTATTTCTGTCCTGGCAAACTGACTTCTAAGGGCTTCTGGGGTCGTTATAAGTGTTGGACACACCCAGAAGAAGACAGACTCTCTAGTTGTGTCCTGTCAGGGGATATTCCTCCTGATAAGTAACCTTTGATCATTGTGATAGACATACTGCAGTTGAGTAAGAAAACTCTAGCCTGAAACAGGTCTGGCACATACCAGATTTATTTGGTATTTAACCAAATTCCTAAAAATTGTCTATGAAATAAATATAGCATTATCTCCCTGGGAAGTGTGAGTTGCTGTGTAATTCAAAGGTAGTGATATTTCTTAAAATGCTTTGTATTCTGCTTTGTCATCACCAGGTGAGAAGGGAACCTTGCCTCCACCACAGAACTGCAGGTGAAGGGCACATCCCTCACATGTTATAGATACAGAAGAGCAAGGGCTGTGAAGGTCCTAGGCCACTGGATAAGGATGAAGTGGCTGATGTCTAATAGTGAGTTAAAAGGTCAGGACAGGACTGGCAGTGACAAGGGACTCCCAATGGGCTGCTTAACATGCTTGAGGTTTGGAGCACCCCAGGTCTTGGGTGGAGCTGTAGTGGGTCAAATGACCTCTGTCCCAGGGAAAGAAGAGCCTGAGGCAGGAAGCTGACAGGTCCTGAATTTTCTGGGCAGTCTTTCTTCAAAAGTGCAAGATTCTGTGAAGAACCTGTGTTTAGGGTTCTTTTAATAGAATGATCAATAAAATCTTTCCTTTTAAAATACCTCTAGTGCTTGCTACCGGGAAATTTATCACAAGAAGAAGGCATCATTTTAAAGTTCCCTGGACAGCTCTTAGCAGGGACCTGGGCCATGGAAAGTCTTCCCCAGAGCCCCTCAGAATTCTAAGGAAACAAAATTAGAGTTAATTAAATGTGTAATTACTGTTGATTGTGGCAAGCATGCTTCTTTTAGGTCAGATTTATGATGCAGGAGTGTGACTGGGTTTGTGACGATTGTGCATGTTTTTAGGATATCAGCATCGTGTCTTGGCCTTGAGATTATTACTTAGAAACAGATTTTATGGGGTGGGGGGGTGGCCACAGGGTGCAGTGGGTTTCATGGAAGAAGGGCTGCCCAGGATGCCTTCATGCTGTGCACATTCACCAAAGGGAATCATCCTGTGCTCTTACATTCCCAAACGGGCTTCCCTTCTGCAAGGGCACACCCCTCCATAGTCAAGTGCTGAGCAAATCACATCAGTGTAACTCACCCACTGATTGGTTCTTAATTGTCTTTCCCTTTTCTGCTCTTCCTATTTTTGGCTATTTGTTGCTGTAACCTTCTTGTCTTAATGTTTTTTCTGAATCCTCAGGTATTTCTGCTACTAAGTCGGGCTCCTTCCAAAATGCATTCTTTTTAGCCAGTTCTCTGACCCCAAATCCATAATTTTTTTTTTCCTTATGCAAAGTCCTGTACAATTCCTTGCCAACTCTAGTTAAAATGCTAAATTTCCAAGGTGGACAAGACCTCATCAGGAAGAGATCCAGTGAGAGAGCCTGTGCTCCTCTCTTCTTTGCTTACCTGTACTGATGATTTGGAAATAAATCTGATAGCTCATCTGCGGATCACTGCTGTGTAATCAGGCTCAAGGATTGAGTTTTTCTCCTATCAAAGGGACTTCTCTCAGGCTGTGTGTGTGCGTGTGTGTGCACGTCTACACACACACACACACATACACATACACCCCATAGCACTGAAAAGTAGGTAAGACAGAGAGGATTATGGCAGTGTTGCAGGTTCTGAAGCTAAGGCTGGAGAATCTAACTGACTTACCCAAAGTTAGTACTAGAGTCCCTTCAAGAACCACAGCTTTCCTGTCTTGTGGTCTAATGATCTTTGGTCCTTATTTCTCTCTGATTAACACTCTTGCTGTAGCTAAAGTGTACTCACAAGGTCTGCTAATTCGTCCTGGGCAGGATGGAGGGAGTAAAAAGTCTTTGTTTTCATCTCCTGGAATGTTCCAATGGTTCCAGCTGTGGCTACAGTTCATGACTGCAGGGATTTTTTTTTTTTTTTGCTTGTTTATTTTCTTTTGAAAGATTTTATCTAGATTCCAGTGAACTTTCCAGCAAACAGTTCTTTGAGGCAGCTGGGGAAGGGAGGGCTGTTCCTTCCCTGTCATATGTCCTTAAAATAACACATCAGGGGAGGCAAGCCCTCAGGGTCCCCTTGAGGTACCCAGGATAGCATAATGAATTGGCTAATCATAAACCATTCGCTCCTGAGTTCCAAGAGATATGGTAATGAATTGCCAACGAGCCATTCGCCAGACTGCAGCCATATGGTGAGGGATGGGACCCTGGCACATTGTAGCCATACTGTGGGTTTGTCGGCATAATTGTTCCCATCCAGGACCTTCCCATCTCTATGGCTGCTAATTAACATCCTATTTAAGCTTCTGTTGTCAAAACTAATCATTTGTTTGTTTTATGCAGATAGGTCTTTCTCTTAATCTGGTTAGTAATAGTGACCATTAAGAAATGAAAATGTGTTTGAGTTCACATAAAAATATTTGAGTTTCACATCTTGTGTTACCCGGTGGGTACCCAGGCCTAGTAGCACTGGCCTGTGGTAGCAACTCAATCCAGGAGCTTATTAAAACCAACAAATTATCATCTTTCCCTACAGAAACGCAAATGAGGATTCAGTTCATTAATTTCCCCATTGTTCTTCCTGTCTGTGGACATTAGTCTAGTTGAATCTTTAGCTATAAAATGTGAATTTTATTATAATAGTGATGATAATAAAAATAATTAGGAGAAGGAGATTCATTTATCAGAATAAGACACCCTTTCAAACACACACTCCCTGTTGGTTTGAGGAGACGGTGAAAATTTCGGAAAGAACAATATTGGTTGCCTTTCTGCTCTTCAGTCATTTCCTTGCCTCTTTCTCTGGTGTCCTTAGTTGTCACCCAAGGGGGCCCAAAAAGAGAGAGTTTGGGGAAAAAGAAAACAAAAGAAAGCAGCTCTGGGAGGAAAGGGGAATAAGAACCTACCACCAGCAAACAGCAAAGCCAATTTGAAAGGAACAGTTTTACTGGGGATTTGGGAAGTGGCGGGGTCAAGGGGCTCCGACTATGTATGCAGCTTAACTAGTGTCCAGTGTGTCAGGTCCTCCTGACCGTTGCCACAGAGGCACAGAGGAGGGACTGACCCTTTATCCACACACACGTATCCTTCGGACAGCCCTTTCCTCTGTCTGTAAACTAAACTGATTCTCCTTTTTAAACATTGGTGAGGAATATGAGGAAAGAAGACAGAGGTGACGGCCCAGTGGTTGTAATATTCCCTGAGAATTGTCCTCCCTCTCTTCCTATAGGATTCAATGAGAACAATCGCCTTGTTTCACAACTTTCTGATATTTTCCTGCATTCGCATACCGCACCCTAGAAACAGCCAACGTGTTAATTGCAAGGTCAGGCCAGTGTCTTACGTGGCATCTGGGACGTGGTGTAATGCAAACAGATTTCCATATGTGGTCCCTTCCAGTAGGCCTCGGCCCCCAAGCACCCACACCACGTGAGAATGCGACTTCTCGGGAGACGCTAACATTTTAATTGGAAGCATCTGTTGCCTTTTCTGTTATTTTTGGCCAGGTTTGGTTTATTTGTATGAGCCGATGTTTGTGTACAGACCCGCCTACATGTTTCACAGGAGGCGGGATGCGGAGCTCAGCATCGCTGCCTTTCTCATTTTCTTCTCAAGTAGCGAATAGGACATGTCACAGGGTCACTTGCCTTCAGCCCTGTCTATCCTCTGCTGGGTTTCTCTCAGCTGCGTTGGGGGTGGAGAGGGCCATGCTGAGAACAGAAAATCACCTTTGTGAGAAAGTGGAAGTTTGAGAGTGAGAGGCCTACCTCTTCCCACTCGCAGCAAGGAAAGGTCCATCAGTCTCTCGGCAGGAACCCCAGCCTGTGGGGGACCCTCTCCCGCCACAGGGCACAGGGGGTGTTCTCCCAGCTCTCCATCCATCCAGTAGCTAAATAGATAGGATTGGAATCAGCTGTGGATCTAAAGTTAGGGAACCTGAATTTTCCCTCAGTGACCCTGTGTCTCCTTGAGGCAGTCACATAAACCCCATAGTCTATACATTGAAGGAAGTGGACAAGTGGATAATCTGTGATCCCTTGAAGGGCTAGTGTTGTGTGGCTTGTGTGAGAGAGAGGTTAGACACTGACATTGTGAGCCTGAGTCCCCACTCTCTGAAGAGCAGACTACAGAGGACTTTGGTGGAGGGTGCATGAAGAATGTGCACACGAGGAGGTATGAAGCTGTGATCCCAAAATTGCAGTTATGTAAATGATGGGCAAATTAATAAAATGTGAGGGGAAAATAAAAATGAAACCATATTTTAAAAGGCCATTATGGATCAGGGGAGGGCAAGATTTTAAGTACAGTAGAGTCAGAGAAGCCCCAAAGACAAGGCTGTCTCTGAGCTCAAGGTCAGATTGGTAAAGGAGAGGAGTGGAGAGAGCACTGGAGACAGGGCAGAAGCAGAGAACCCGCAGAAGTTGGGTGAGCAGGGGAGGGAGGAAATGGGCAGCATGGAGCAGAGAGAACCCAGACCTTCTACTCATCTGGGAGCAGCCCCTGGTGACCTCTTCCCCATCATTAAACACACACACTGAAGACTCACCATATACCCAGCAGTGTCTTGGCACTGAAGAGCCCGTGGTGAGTTCAGTCTCTCTCCTCAGTGAGTGTGGGATTGATGGTGGAGGCAAACCATTGCATTTGTATTTATGTCCAGAATGGTAGGTTTTAGTCAAGAACATATGCAGAGGGGCTCTTACCTCAGCTTGACAGACTTGGAAATCTTCCTAGAAAAAGTGACTTTTAAGCTACCTGAGCAATGAAAAGTTGGCTAGCTGACAGGAGTGGTGAGAGTTTTCCCTTCACTTGAGTGTGTGTAATATTTGAGTATGTGTAAAATAAGGAAACAGAAACATACAACAGGAATAAACAGGAAGAAAAGACAAGAAGAATAATCAATTAGGAAAATCTGGCAATCTAGAGCAGAAAATCTGGCAGGAGGCAAATATCCTACACAAGCAAGAGCCTTCCAACTAGCAGCCTGAAGCTATAATATAAGCTTAAAGTCGATTCAGTGTGCCCTGCTTTCCTCAAAGGTAAGAAAGACTGGTATATTTAGGGAAAATAATCATCATGCCCCAATATCAACAGAGGCATCTCAGCTCTCTGGAGGCCTGATTCGGGTAGAGCTCCTGTCCTAGCTACGGCTGACTTCCCACGTCTCCTGTCGACTGTCTGCGTCTGTGTTCTTCCCTATGTCTCTCTCAGTCTTGGGAGAAGGACCCTCAGTTCCTCTTTCCTTGTTTGCCAGCCCACCATGAGTGCCCAGTCACCTACAGAGTTTTCCACTAGAAAACCAGTGTTTATATCATGAGTTTCCTCTAATTTCTGGTATCTCTCCATTCATATGGACCACTGAAAGCCATCTAAAGATACCGGCCCAATCATTCAAGATTCTATTAAAGGTTCGTCAGTTCAAGGCATCATCCTAACACAGGAATGCCTGTTTTTAAGGAATTTGCAATCTGGTTTTATTATGGAAGCAAGACATAAACATGTAAAAATATAAATAGAATCACAATATGTGAATATATTTGGGGTTCACAGATGACATGTTGATTTCGTGGGTAGTGATGCCAGTGTCTTCCAAATAATTGCCTTAAGGTTCATCCACAGCAAAATGCTGAAATGGAGCACCCTGGAGCCTGACTGAGCGCTGCGGTAGTCTTGACTCTACCTTGGAGTCTCCAGCTAATGGCACTGCAGTCTCTCTGAAAAGAACAAGAAGTAGAGGGGAGTAAAAATGCCACATGCCCCTTTATAGACTGCCTTCCCCAGTCTTACCCAAGTCTCGGGGGCTTGGCAGCTTCCGGCACATCCTGATTTATGGACAGAGACACAGGAGGAGAGAGCGCAACCTCCTAGTCTCTGCCCAAAGTCAACTCTTTCGCCTTCCTTTCCTTCCCTTCCCCTCCCCTCTCCTTGTCCTCCCTTCCCTTCTCGTCCCTTCCTTTCCCTTCGCTTCTCTCTCTTTCTGGCTGCCAGTACCTGTCTCTCAGATTCTCCATAAGCTTCCTTTCTGTGTTTCCCTCTCTCATTTTCTCTTTTTCTTGGTCTCTATCTCTTTCCTTTATGTCCACAGAATTCTATTTTGAGGGGAAACTCACTACCCTTGTCATAGTTTATTGGCATGGAGGAGATCAAGGCTTAAAAGAAGAGGAAAAGACATTTACAGAAATGTCAAGATAAGGTTGTAACTGAATTTCAGGTCATTGAGGGGACAGGGAAGGAAAAATAAATTAGACAGAATGGAAAAGTTAAGACCAGGAAGGCGGGGTCACGCCGTGTCGGCAATCTGCCTCTCTAATGGCCACTCCCTGTGGTCTGTGGGCCCTCACCCCGGCCCCCCTTGGTCTGTTCTCCCAGGAGGTGCTGGGGCCCACAGCCTTTGAGAAGTTTCCTTCAGATAAATTCTCCCTGTAGTGGCATCTGACATGGGAGCCCAAGCAGTTCTCTTGGAACACAGAGCATAGTGGGTCATGGGCTGGGCCTCTGCTGCAGAGGACTGAGCTGTGGGGACCGGAGGAGGCCTTGGGGAGAATCTGATTCCTTCATCTCTTAACTGAGCAGGCCGCCTGAGACGCAGGGCTGTCCCAAACCTCACAGCTAGTCAGGAGCAGAGCAGAGCCGAGCCGGAGCTGCTCTCCCACCCCCTCTTCCTCCCGGGCCAACCTCCGCTCCTGTCGCCTCACATGAGCCTCTCAACCTCTGAGCCTTCGGGTTCTTATCTGTAAAACTAGGAAGCATGGACGAGCACGTTTATGAGGGTTTCTGCTAGAGTATCAAGTGCTGTTTACAATTATTCTCACACTTAAACCTGACACAGTTATGCGTTTTACAGTAGTCATTAAAACTCCCATGTTTTAAGGGAGAAAAATGAGCCTGCGAGATTAAATACACTTCTTAAGATCATGGAGTTCACACAGTTGGAGTTTGAATCTTGATCCCAATAGTTTATCCTGTGCCCCACCACACACACACACACACACACACACACCCCTGCACTTAGCATAGGGTTGGAGGAAAAGGAGATGTGTGGGCCTCTCCCAGGCACCTTCCTCTGCTCTTGCCAGGGGGCCATGAAACTGCCCCCTCCTGCAGGCCCCACCACCATGGTGTGCGAAGCAGGTTGCAGTTGCCCACAGGAGGGGAGCCTGGCCCAGCCTTTCACGAAATACCACACACACCACCTCGTTCCTCTTTGCCTGTGGGTCAGGATCCTGCCTCCAGAAAACGACCTGGGCCAGTGCTCCGAGCAGCTGCAAAATGAAGCAGTGCTCGGCTGTGCTGCCCACACTTAGGGGTCCCACCCAGAGAGAAGCGCCGAGGTGCCCAAAGCCCTCTCAGAAAAGCCAGACGATCCCCAAAGTCAGAGTAGACGTTCTAGGGAAAGCCTGCCGCCGGCTCCTGCCATCCTCCAGCACGGCAGCACTTCCGGCTGGCATTTGCACAGGCCCGCCCCCCCACTTTGGATTCAGGATACTTTTCCACCAGCAGTGCTCAGGGTGGGCTGTGCTGTGAGACCTTTTTTTGGACACACACATGCGCACCAAGTCCTGTTATTTTTAATAAGACCTTTTCTTCTGGAAATCCTCTGGAGGGCAGAGGCCAAGAAGACAGCCGCTCACCCACACCGTTTGATCTCTCAGCCGACAGACGTCTAGGACCCTTCTCCTAGCTCAGGTTTCAGGTACCCTTTAATTGTTGACTGAGTCACACCAAGCCAACAGCCTGGCTCTTTTTCCCTTCACAGGGGGCATCACCTGAGCCAGACAGCTTGGCACTGGTTCAATCCAGGGTAGCACTTTGCTGTGTATAGTTGGATTCTTATTTAACTGTTCACAGTGCAAGGAAATTCTCTCCTCCATGAGCCAATAACGCCTGTGGGGCAGGAATGGTATCTGGGCTGGTGGATCTCTGAGATTCTAGGACTTACAAGGTAGCTTAAAAAAGTATTTTTCAGACTCACATGTATGATTCATGGAGGCGGATCCTGTCAGGGTAGCTTTTCCCCAGGAAACCTTTGTCCACCAAATCAACTGTCACTCCTCTTCTAAGGACCACTTCAAACACGCCCTTTGTGATGCCCCTGACCCCATGGCCAGCTCCAAGTAGACCTAGTAACCCCTTCCCTGTGCCAGCCTCCTTTGTTATAGATACACCTTTATCATACATGTCTCTGTAACTGCCTGGTCACAGTGGTTCATTTTTATCTGTTACATACCCATCCAGAGAGTTAGCACCAGGTGGGTAAGCCCCATAGGCAGGAAGCACTTGCAGAGACAAGCTGGGATCTTAGTTATATGTGCTTGAGGAAGAAGGAAGTTGGAAGTTGTTGGGAAAGAAAGTCCCAAATTCTTTTTTTTAAATTGTTATTTATATTTTTTACATTTTGTATTCCCCAAAAGTTCCAAATTCTATCAGTAAAAGTTCTCCCTTGTGCCCCAGAGCAGGGATATCTTATAGAAAGCTCTGCTTTCTTCTTAGAAGATGAATCTTGAGCTCAGGAGACACAAGGGCATCACACAGGGGTCAGGTCTCCATCTGTGTAGCAGAGGGTTCATTTCGGCAAAGCAGCCCTGTGGGACGTGCTCAGGGGACAAGCAGCACTTGAAGACAGCCTGTGACACCAAGCCATGAGTCATCAGTCTACTTGTGGAAGGCATCACAGAAGAGGGAGTTCAAAAAATGGGTTCTCTGCTCTCAGGGAAGATGCCTACCAATAAGATGCCCAGACAAGCAGACTAAAGTTTGAGGTTCTGTTTCAAGGCCGAAGAACAATAAGGAGGCTCGGCAGATGAATTGAGGCAAGAGCCTGGCTGCATGGAGAGGGGCCCATTTTAGGGAAAGAAGGAATGCTTGGAGACTATCCCAGGGTCCACTGAGCGTCCCTGGGCAACAGACCAATTCCATTTCCTGTCAGATGATGAAGGTGAGGCTCCCAAATGAGTTCTTATCCTCTTCAGGTGTAGCTCAGGAATTGGGATAAACTGAACCAGCATGGATGTGTGGGGGATAGGAAAATACAACCAAGTGGGGAGATTCCCAAGTCAGGGAAGTGTCGCTTCTTATTTTATATCTCCCATATTCAGCCATCTGCCCCATCCATATCATACTGTCAAGAGAAATCTGAGCGTGCAGTTTAGGAGTGAGAAAAGTTTCCAGATACCTTTCTATCATTTTGGCAGGTGACTCCCAGTTTTCCTGGCCAGGCCTGGCTTACTGGAACCCTTCGTCCAGAGTCACTGAGAAAGTATAATTTGCCCTCTGCACTATTGCTCATTACCAAGAAAAATGACGGCTTGATAATCTTCCAGCAAGAGAGAACCATCTATTTCATTTGGAAGTTTGGTAATTGATTAGGGCAATAGATTTTCGTCGGGGCAGGCTCTCTGGGAGCGTCTGGCTCGGGCACAAGATTTACATACCTCAGGCTCAACTCTGCCTTCAGAGCTTGTCTTAAAGGATGAGATCACAAGGCCATTACTGGAGTGGGTGGTGGGCTGGGAGGGTAGGGAAAGCAAAGTGGAATTCCCAGACATCATTTCTCAATGATGAGGGTCGAGTCTAGTTCAGAACACTTTGAAGTACTTTTCTGTTGTAACTTTTAGGTAAATCCATTACCAAGGGTTGTCTACTCTGGGATATGAGCAGAACAAGTAATTCTTGGTCTTTGCTGACCAAGGTTAGTGTAGATAGACCCTGGAAACTTGTCATTAGCCTGTGTGGCACCCAGTGGGAAAGGTACTTTCAATTAAACCCATCCAGAGAAGGTGAAACCCATCTCACCACTATTTTCTTTCCCTCCCTATCTCCTTCCCTCTCTCCTTCTCTCACTCCTTCCTTCCATCCTTTTTCTCTCAGCTGAAAGTCGGATAATACCATGTAATAGAAAGGTCACTTGTGCAACACTTTAGAGACCTTGGTTCTCCTCCCAAATTTGACAGTAAAATAAGTGTGTCCCTCTCAAGGTCATGTTAATTCTCTGGCCCTCAGTGTCCTCATTTGTAAAAGGATCAGTGATCTTTTGAACACTCCCCAAGGGAGCAGAATGGGGGCAAAAAGATAAAAAATGAGGTTTCTATCCCTCAGTGCTTTCCTAAATCAGGAAGCTCATTTCTTATCTGTTTTACACAGGAAAGGAGACTTCATAATAGTTTATTTGGAAGAATAAAGTGTAGTCTTTGCTGCTTAAAAACAAAATATTAGAAACCCACTATGGGTTTCTACTGTTTATTGAATCTCTGTCATCTAAAAGACCTGAGCTCGATGTTGCACAGTAAAAACAGATGTGTAAGTGGAGGCAGTGACTCCAATTTGCTCATCCAACCGCAACTGATTTAATTGGATGTTGCATCACTGTCCAGGCAAGAGGGACACAGTGCTCTAGAAGGAGGAGGTCAGGTTGGGCTGTTGTGGAAGCTTCACAGAGGGGGTGGAACTTAAGTCTTGCCTTGAAAGATAGATAGCATCTAGAAAATGAGGAGTAGTAAATCCTGCGCATTGCAAGCGTGGAGGGTAGTCCCCTTCCTCTGCAGTTCCCATGTCAGGCACTCTATCAGCTGGTACAGGAATATGGAGGTGGCAAGGCAGGTGAGCTCCCTGCTTTGATGGAACTTACAGTCTGGGGAGATGTGGACAACTCACCAAAGGACACAGTGGGCTGAGGGCCTGGCTCCATTTGGTGGGCTTGATGGTGATGACAGAGCTTTTCCCACGAATTTTTCTGACTCCAGTTAGCTTGGAGAAGGCCGCCTGAGTCAGCAGCAGGGCAGACAAAATGACCTCCCAAAGTAACTTCTCATGAGACATGGCTCTGGTTGATTCGGTTTGGCTGGGATTCCCAGACATTCCAAGAGCTGCACAAAGGGCAGGCCCTCACCCCAGCCAGACTGACCTCAGCCTTCCCTCTACCGATGGATAATTATGCCTTTAGGTCTCCAAAGCAAGCCCCCGTTGTGGGTAATCCTTGGAAGTGATGTGCTGTTTTCTGATGGGAATTAAAGGGTCTGGAATAGCCAAAAGGCTTCTCAGCAGGAGGGTTTGTTATTCTTTTAATTGTGGCATTAAACCTCAGGCTAGTGTTCCATAAACATCATGCTGCTGCCCTCCAGCCGAATTAGCTTCTTTTGACAGGCTCTATCATGGTCTGGGCCAGTCATGCTGGGAGGTGAAGGCAGCCACTAGCGCTTGGCTAGGAGGAGTTAATCCTGGAGCTCGAGGAACTCCATCCTCTGACCCTTCCCTCCCAGATCTTTCTCGCCTTTTGACTGATGCCTAAAATTCTACCTTTGGGATTCGGGGCAGTCTTCTGAAGCCTTTAATCCCTCTTTTCCCTGGAAGGGAATATTAGTTAGGTTCATAGGAGTACAGAAAGTAGAAGTCACTTGGTTGAAGTTAGAAAATAAAAAAGCAGCTTTGCTCCACAGGGCAACTCCTTAAGAATACTGAACTGGAATGTCCAAATTATTGCCAGATCTTAACTTTGACATTTGATAACACAACTCCAAAATAATAATAATAACAACAACAACAACCTTAATGAGCACATCAAGATTCAGCCTGTGTTCTATTCGATCACACAGGATAAGGAATAAAATTCATCCT
This sequence comes from Scalopus aquaticus, assembly GCA_004024925.1. Taxonomy (NCBI): domain Eukaryota; kingdom Metazoa; phylum Chordata; class Mammalia; order Eulipotyphla; family Talpidae; genus Scalopus; species Scalopus aquaticus. Next base: position 458 of record PVIJ01005942.1, on the reverse strand, counting down.
ATAGTTTTCCAGTTGAAGTCCCATGTTTAAAAGAGCTGTTATTTGTCAAAGCAGAGATCACAGCTGCAGGTGACTACAGCATTTCTGAGACATCTTTGGGATAATCCATCTCATTTCACAGCTGAAACAAATTGAATATATGTATGTTGGGGAATTAGTCACCTTGCCAGGGACACACTTATTATAGTGCCAAATTTGGGAAGGACTCGAAAATATTGCCCCAGTGACTTTCCCACTTTATGATATTATGTGACTTTTAGTTGAAAAAGAAGGGGAAGGGCAGAGGGAGAGGAGAGGAAGGAGGGAAGAGGGGAGGGAAGGGGAGAAGAAGGAAGGAAGGAAGGAGGGAGGGAGGGAGAGAAGGAAGGAAGGAAGGAAGGAAGGAAGGAAGGAAGGAAGGAAGGAAGGAAGGAAGGAAGGAAGGAAGGAAGGAAGGAAGGAAGGAAGGAAGGAAGGAA